>JBBMKB010095995.1:0-10811 GCA_037833945.1 Alaria marginata | reverse complement strand
ATTCCGAAACCACGACGAATTGTCGCTCCCCCCCCCAGCAGCCACCAAAACTCACTCACTCACCAACCCGCCAACCTCACCGTTCATCACACCTTCTCGCTTTGCATCAAGGGCTTAACTTCACCTGCTTTTCGAAATCGACAACGAACAACTTGTTGCCGTTAAAAAATGACCACGACTATGTTTCGAACGGCTGCCATCATGAGCCTTCTCGCAGCCAAGCATGCTACGGCGGCGGACACACCTTCGCCAAACAGCGCCATCCCCAAACCAACGTGTGATTCGAGCCTCTCAGTGTCGCTCCGATATTCCCCTTCTTCGGAACGACTGTACGTCGAGTCGGCGGACGGCTCCACTCGAGGTGGCTGCATCACCCTCACAAAAATTTGGGAACAGCTTGATGGCGATGGTCCACTATACGCCGTAAAGTCGAGCAACGGCGAAATCAGCAGCTCCGCTACAGGAACATGGCTTCTCACGGAGCACTTGTGGATTGAAGACGGCATCACGCTCCAGGTTAGGGGTTTAGTGGTTGTTGCGTGACAGACGAACGATATACAGCTGTGTGCGGTTTGCTGTAGAAATGCTTGAAAGACGAACGATATATAGCTGTGTGCAGGTTGCTATTATAGCAGAGTGCTTGAGTCGGAAGACTAAATAATCCCAATTCTCACCCAAGCGCTTTTGTCCAGAAACAAGGATCACTATACCATGCACCTACCTGCTTGATAGTGCCACGCACAGGAATACAAGACGCGCTTGATATGTTTGCCAAGCACCGCACAAACAAACTCTCACAAATTCGCAGGCTAAACCTATATCAGGTAAATGAACAGCCTCAAAAATATGGTACTTGTGTCACATCTCTCTCCCGTGTTCTTTGGTACTTTCCCTGTGGAGTTTTCTAGAATGCAGCATTTACGCAAAATGTCCACAAGTTTCACAATTTTACGAATAACCACGCTAATAAAAAGGCCCTGTCCACGTGTTGATGATCAGGTGCACGGTACCTCTGCAGGAGGCGATGCCGACGAGCTGCGTCTCCTGAGCACAACCGATATGTACATCAACCTGCGCGCTTACGGCGGAAGTCTTGATTTCTTGAGCACCAAGGTTAGTCCGGTCAAAACGACCTCGCGCGTCCTGCTGTTATGTGGTCGATTCGTAGAGCGTCAGCCTTAGGTTAATGCACCATTGTTGCTATGTACAACCCATGAAACAATTAAAGTCACCTCAATGTTTCACTCCGTGGCACTGAATCATATGGATCGAAGCGACGTTTCACTTTTTGCATCTTGGCGTGCCGAGTGATCTGTGAGGTAGGTGTGAGTTTTGTGTGGGCGCGCACGTGTGTCCATCATATTGTTAAATTGATGTTTCCCACCGTCTTTATCAGAACAACCAGTGCCCGAGCGGAGTGATGATATAACTCTTGTTACACTCGTCTGCCCGATATACAAATCACTGTTAGCGTGTCCTGGTGCACCAGGTACTACGCGCAGCATCTTGTTGTATTACTATGGACTAGACTACGGTTGACTAGGTTTGAGGAGAACAGCTATGTGGAACAAGTACTGTACGCGTAGTTCCTCGTGTCTTATACCGCTAACCTTGATGCTCGGCCCCAACATCACTACCTCTGCTCAATAATGCTCAGGTATTTTCTTGGGATACCTACAACAACAAAGTTGACGACGACGAAGACGATGGCCGGTCGTACATCAGCGCCGTATCGGAAGTCATCACCGACGACAACGAGGACTGCAGTGGAAGGGCTAAGAAAAACATGGGAGAGGCAAGGATGGACATCGAAGACAGCGAAATGGGCTACCTTGGGTACCAAGGCGGCGAGGCATACGGCCTCACATGGAAGGTGGGGTGCTAGACCAACCACATTTATTCATGGCATCGTGTGTGTCCGGGCGAGGAGTTGATATCGAGATACCTTGCTTGGAAGTATGCGTGAGCAGGATGTGTGCGCAAGAATGATGTGTTAGGCACACTTCCAACCGACAGATCAACGTTTTGTGTTGCTCACTCATAGGAACCGTTGCACACCGTAGGGCTGATTGGTGACCACAGACGCCGCTGTAGGTAGCTTTGAATGTGACGTTTGACAGCATGAGATGCAGCGACTCTCCCGTAACAAGAGTATTTGTCTGACGTGAGAAGCAGATATATATATGGCCACGACTTACTGTTGTGTAACCGATACCTCTCGCACGGGTTTGGTAACACACTGATCGCCCGCATGTGTATTTACCACGAACACAATGCCACTTTCGACACGCAATATCGACTGGTCAAATGTGTTGCGCGAAAATCCCTAAGCACCGGCGCTTGAAATCCTAAACATCGCCAGCGTTAAGTTGTGAGTGCCAGCAGCCTTCAACGTGCGGTACGGATGAAATGAAGCAACCATTAACTAACACCTGAATCTGCATCATGTATTGTTTCTCTCTTGACTACATTCTGGAAAAACATTCGCCGGAACAAACCCCTAATCGCCCATTGCTATCAGGTGCGAGGGTTCTGCAAAGACCTTAGCAACCCCGAACTCTTTGACGATGTAAACGTGTATGGCAACATCTACGACTCGGACATCCACCACAACCGGTTTGGAGTGTACACGTACGGCCACCAGCAGGGAGACTGGAGGAGGAACAAGATGCACGACAACTCGGCGTACGGGTTTGACCCCCATGACGACAGCGACTTCCTGACCATCCACGACAACGAGGTCTACAACAACGTGAACCACGGCATCATCGCCTCTAAACGCTGCAATGGAGTGTCTATCCAGGTGTGTAATGGTTCATGAGGAGAATGCGGACATTTCTTTCTTCGTGCACGTGCTGTGGCGTTTGCAGCACCGGACAGTTGGGTGCAGTTTAGGCTACGCCATCCACAGTACCTAAGCGGTCTGCTACACTAACAGTATGCATGTTCGATCGGAATGCCCGCACGCAAATATGGTGGCCGCACGCAAACATTGTGGGCATCGATCAAACACACATTTTGAACCTGAAATCACACCGACGCTAGACCTGCTGTTGAGCTGTAGAGTAAACCAAAGGCTTGCAGGACATGGTTTCCGCCTATTTTTTTTAGTGTGCGCAACTTATCATGTTCTGTTGTCGTTTTGTACCCATCGATACTCAGGGAAACGAGGTGTACGGGGGAGCTGAAAAATCGGTGGGCATCTTCCTGCACCGAAGCGGCGACGACGCGATTGTAAAAGGTGAGGAACCACTCAATGACACGTGTACTCGTACAACGGCTCTAACGGCAATAGGCAGCTTGAGGACGTTTCATAACACCCTCTCGAAAGAAACGTAGGATTGTCACATCCCCTACGTACAAGCACGCTACTATGAAGACGCGATTTGCGGCGGTCGTAACTGATCGAATAATGTCTGCTCTTATATTTAAGCAGTTATCCACTAAATATTGCCAGGTCCTCATTCTTCAATTGTATGCCTCACCACGTGGCGTTTAGATACATCATGTTGAATCCGTGAACAGACATCGCAGAGTGCCTGCAAACTCGCGGTTTGTGACGATAACATATATGATTAGTACGGTATTTATATTGTGGTTGTGACCGCCAATCAGCCCCATCTAATGCGACCGGGGTTTTACTTTGCGCTTGATCATATTCTAGACAACTACGTCCACGACAACGGCGATGCGGGATTGGCGATGATGGAGAGTTTCAACGTCGACGTGTCCGGCAACACCTTCGAGAACAACAAGTACGGCTTCCGGATGTCCGTGGGATGCGCTGACAATCTTTTCTCCGACAACCTCATCATCGAGTCAACCAGGTGTGAAAAATTACGCAGTATTACCCACAAAGAAGAAAAGGTATCTCACGGTGACGTCCTCTCTCTCCCTCTTTAAGTACGTGCGATGTTGCATGGGTTCTCGGGAGAGGGAAACTGAATGTGTAGATCGGATCCCGCCATTTCAGGTATTTGCGCAACCATTGACATCGTACCGACCAAAACAACATCGGGGCATCAGGGTATGGTAGCAACGCACATTCAACTCGTAACACACAAATACGCGCACCTTGTTAGCTCACCGAGCTATGACTAACATGGGTGTAGCCTACAGTAACACGACCACCACCCGTCTGTGCCAACCAAGGGCTGAACCAATCGCGTGTTAAACATATTGAGTTCGTGTTTACCCCCACATCGTGGCCATCTCCCCTCCCCAGGTACAACATTTACACATACGAGGGGTCTGACGACCCCTGGGTGGTGGATTCCGGGCGCATGCAGGACAACATCATCTCGGACAACACCATTATCGGCGGTCCAGAGAGCATCAAGCTAGGCTCGGCCGACGGCACCCAGTTCATCGACAACAAATTCGAGGACCCCACGAAGATTCGCTTCCAAGACAGTTCCGAAACCCTTATGTCGGGCAACACCGGCTTGGACGATGCTGAGTTGAGGATCACCGACGGGGCTTGCTTTGACGACAAATCGGATTCCGCCTTCACCCCTACGTGCTAACGGCCGCAACTTTTGGAGAGTTGGTTTTCGGCAGAGTCGTATATATGTGGCATATTTTTTGGCCGCCTTTTCTCGGCTACCATTCCACAGGTCCTTTGTGTAGGTGTGTCCCTGTCGCTTGGTGACGCAAGAATATGCTGGTAGCATTGACCCGGAACCAAATGACCACGTGTCAGATCCCGTTTGTGTCATTTGAGGAGGATACGTCGGTATGCCACATTGTCATGGTTGATATTTGGTTTCGATTTATTTCTTGGAGGCTACCCCACAATTTGGGTTGTATTGTTGTCCCTCGCATGTGACTGCGCTGTAGTAGTAGTGTATTTGGTACTGTTGACGGGTTCATAGGCCCACGTCTCCGATACCCTCTGTGTCATTTGAGGGGTATTTGACCCCCGATGATCAGGAGTGTGTATCTTCCTATGGTGTAGACAGTGTGGTCGTGTACTGGTAGGGCGTAGCCAAGACGGAAGCGCCGAACTTCGGTCTTGATACTGTACGGTAGCGTGTGCACGCAATGCTCAGAGTGTATAATCGAGCCTAACACGCAGGTACAACATACAAAGGCAGTGAAGGATTATTCTATACGATAATATTGTTATTCTGTTCCATTATGTGTGGTAACGGGTTCAGACATGGTAAGGGGATTCAGGTGTGGTTTATGGGGACGGCTTTGCGAGATATACAGTTGTCGACACTTAATTATGATCGATGCTGTACGAACTTGAGTCGTGTATTGCTACGGTTGTACATGTACCATTCTTGTGTTGTCGACTAATGTATGATTAGGTGGTATTGGTGTATGACGTTGGGGATCGTGGCACAAATGCTGTAGTCTTACCGAGGGTGTCCACAGAACATACTTTGATCGGCCTTGCAGAGGAATGTCTCTTTTGGACTCGTTGCTGGCTTCAATTGGAAGCAAAAATTTGTTTCTGTTTGTGTCATGTTTTGTTTTGGTAAGGTCGTTGATGTTGCTGGAGGTGTCGGTCTACCTGTCCACGGCGTTGTGTTTTCGCGGCAAGAATGCTGCTTTGCAGAGTGTGAGCACCGCTTCGGCACTGTCTTCGCGGGCATGTTTGATGTACGTGTTCAACGGTTTCTGTGTTTGCAGCACGAATGCATGCGTGCATGATGTACGGAGCATGTATGTCGATGGTGCATTTTCTACTAGTCAAGTACAAGCCACAGGAAATGGAGCTCGGAAGAGCCTACCTCAGTGACGTCGGTGTGTACGCAAACGCTCCTTGAGAGCATAGAAACATCGAGAGCTCATTGTACAAACATCATTGCGCTTTCATAGGCAAACATAAGGCGAGGAAGGCATGACCATACAGTGCGTTCTCCTGTCCACAATCGATGAGGTGATAAGGCGTGCATGTTCCGGTTTTTCGTAGCCTTTCGGGCTCCCATGTTGAGGTAGGGTGCGATCCGTGGAAGAGGGAATCCTCGGGGTTGTTGATAGAATTTGGGGTCCAGTGAAAAGGTAGGGTTGTGGATTAGGGAGAGTGTTGTTAAAAATATGTGAATGTGATGCATTCAGTCTCCAGGGTGTGTAAGCGAAGTCACTTATTTCGTAGGTTGGGAGGTTTTGATGAGCAGGCACCGTATATAGGACTTGGCGTTAAGAGGCCATTGATTCGACCGATCACAGAAGACTATTAATAGCGTGTACGGTAAGTAGCCAAATGTCTGATACGTGTATGTGATATATTACGTTGATAATAAACTCGGCTTTTGCTTTAGAGCGCCGACAACGTTCGTTCACACAATGAAGGCTGGGTTCTCCGACCTGATAGACGGCGAATTGGAAACCTTGTACGAGTGTGTGGTTTCTGTTAGGGCACCTCCTGTGGTCTAAATGGTTAAGCGGATCATCACATAATACTGAGGACACTGTCAAAGTATAAATTTCGTCATCGAGGCACTATCCTGGAATATTGGCGTGTATGTACGTCAACGACTAACATCGGAAGCAACACATTGTTTGCCGCATCACGAGAGCCTCCTATCTCCACCGCCGACGATCTTTAATGAATATATTTGTCTTACATCATGTAGAGAGATGTATCTCAAAACGCAGAGATTTAACCAATCAGCAACGGTGATGGATGGACTACATTCCTTGCGTCGACAACAATAATTACACCAAGCCTAGCACCCCCCAGCCACCTCCGCCTAAAGCTAATGTATTTTCGACTCGCCGTCCGTCCGTTGACCTACTATTTATACTACGACTAGCGACGCCAGGAACAATTGGGGAAATACGTTTCAGCTAAATGATTTCCTTCTGGCTGGCGGGGCCCCTACTGTGGGACTCGTCAATATAGCTGGATTGCAATCGTGTTTAACAATAGTTTTGGTACGAAACGTGGTTTGGCCATTGCGATTTTCATCGGTTGACACCTTGTGAAACGACCATAGTGTAACCAAACTATTCCCCTTTTGTTTAGGGGGTATTTGGCTTCAGAGATTGCCGTACCGTCGCTGGTGGGGAAAAAGGTATATTATTTTTTGTTATGGTTCTCGTTTTGTCAAGCGGCCTAATTCGCCAACTGTTATCAAGGATCGGTCAGCGCTGTACCCCAACCACGATTGACTTTCGATCTCGAGGTAGAGACAACCCACGACTACCCGTTTTCGTCCCGGACAAAGTCACATGAGTGTCGGTGACATCGTCGAAGAGTTATTGTTGATCCATGCTCTAGGGTGCGAGCGGTCGCCCGCAAAATGATGTGGTCTTCGAAAAAACACTCTTGAAATTCATTTTTGCCGTTGCGAGACGATCGAGAGTTGTTGTCTCTGTTCTCGACATCTCAGCGTCCAAATGTACTTTTCACAGCAGCCTGGTCGGTGCCTACTACACATAACCGGTGGTAGTGTGAGCATTGTACACCAACGGTGGGTCGGAGCTCCTGACGAGCTTGCCACCTTCAGATTTCACGACGCTGTCGTTGATTTTGTCGAGCGAAGCGTGTCGAGAACACGAACTCTCGCCGCGTCGAATCCAACATTTACTTAATAATTTCTCAAGCAGATGTTGGCCAACACCGCCGCGAGAAATTACCATCTTCCGGAAAATTGGAAAGTTCTAAAACCGATTCTCTAAAACATCGGGCCATAAGCGACCGTTCAGGAAACGTTTGGCCGGTATGTTTCGGAAATTAAACGTTTTTGCTGAACTATCGGCCTCCATTAGCACCGGTCTGAGACTTTTAATGTTTGGTACAATCTGCGTTTTGAGTGATACACGAAATCTTCAAGTGCCGGAAAATTAGATGCACCCCCGGTAAACCGCAGCATGCGCCTAAAGAAGCCCCTTCGCTGGGAGGTTGGTCGGATGGTACCGGGTTAAAACAATTCCTCATAACAGGAAGAAATCACGTGGCTCGTGAAAGCTGTCGTCCATCTTGACTGGTTTAATCTCAGAGAAAACAGGTATAGTCCGGCGAGCACGTTTTGGCAACTACAAGTTTAAATGAAAGGTAGGGTTCCTCAGCTAAAGACCCCTGCCGAACATCGCTGTATTACCTCTTGTGTTTTACGATACTGTTCTTTGTATTCCCAGGCCATGGGGGGTTTCATAGGAGTGCACTTTTGTCCTTGTCAACGAGCCTAATTCAGGTCAGGCAGACAGATGGCCCATAATACACCGTGTTGCCCCTGTGACAGCAGTGGCGTTGGCACTAGCTAGCGGCAGTTTGAAGGTATGTCGACTCAGTAGCTGTCCGTCGTGGCGTGAACGTTCACCACGATGTTTTATTCATTGCGCTCCTCTGCCTCGTGTGCAGAACGCCCGCCCACTCGCCCGCCCGCCCGCCTCGTGTCCGAAGGGCCCAACCTCCGCTACTGACGACGGGGGAGGTTTCGCACCTAGTTGAGGAGGTTTCGCACCTAGTTGAAGGCATGTTACGGCAGGGGTGCACCTGCTATACTAATATACCAAGCTTTCGATAACAACAACAAACAACTTTCGGGCTTAAGAAGACACGCAATCCTACAGAGTTGTGATGCGTTTCACGATAGATGTAGCATTTTTGGCGTTGTTATTTTCTGGATGACGGGGCTCCTTAACCCAAAATCGTCGGAATGTCATTCTATTTTTGCAATTTGTTTCCTTGGTCTAGATGGGCCACGGGCTTGTTCATCAGATTGTACTTTAAGTTTGCTCAAAAACAGTTTTTTGATGATATATAGAGCTCCTCAAGTGAGGACCTTCAGAAAAACAAGGATGAATCTCTATTGTACAATGTGTCTTGTTGTACAAGGCTCATTGGGTCCTAATAAATGACGAATCTCTTCCGTTGAGGACCCTCGTTACGCGAACATGTCAGGCCCGGAAATCGCAAGCCCTACCGAAGCATGACTCGTCTGTCACAACGAGGCATCCATGCGTTGATCATTCTGCCAATCATGTCCGACGCCTCCTGCATCTATGAGTGACAGACCGCATTTCCTTGTCGTGACGACCGGCTGTGACGCATTCTTTGGCTGCAGGTTACAAGCACCGCCTTCTCGATGCTAGGAGGAAGACTGAATCTATCACATAGCAAGCGGATAACGCGACGGCGTTTACTTTGGGTCCGGCCAGGGGTAGTGACGGTGAGCCGTCCCAGTCATCACCGGTAAACGGCATCCGCCGACCCGTGGTGTACCGATGTACGTTTTGGTCAAACGGTTAGGCCTTGACAGAGGGCGACTTTGAACCGAGAAAGTATCCAACCAGTCATCCCACGGTAGGGGTGCAGCAATAAGTTCCTGAGCTCTTGACATGAAGAGCTCAATATTTCACCCGAAACATGACGTTCAATATTATTTATCGAGTAACCCGATCAACATTTCTATCCGCCAGTCCTAAAACAAATACACTCGTAAACTGGCCATACCAACTGGTAGTCCTTCACTTGAGGAGCTCAACCGGCCAGAAACACTTGACCCCCAATCGTGCAACCCCTACCGTGAGATGACTCCAACGTGGTTTAAATATCGTTGGTGTTGTACAATGTTTCGAGTTAAATTATAGGTTGTAGAACTGCCCACCATATTTACCATCGGGTTGTGCGTTCAATGTCATGCAACGATAGGGCTTCGCATAGTCCATATAGCTCCTCAAGATAGCAGCCCCGGAAAGGTTAGCGCCACCCCTATCGGATACACAGCGTCCCCCAGTTGAGCAAACGACATAGTAAATAACCACGGCTTAGATCCTCCACAAACACTCAACGTTTCGATCTGTCCCTGTTCGGTGGACTTCGCACGATTGGTGGTGATAGGAAAGGGGCTTACAAAATAATTCGGTTGGACTCCCGTTCGCTCTGTATATTGTGCGTTATGTTTACAACGCTCTAAAACCAACTCAAAATGTCTGATTTAATCCACATATTCTGCTATTCCGCCCAACCAGGGCGAGGGCGCCTACTCGTGAATGCGTGTGGCGTGTACATTCGGCGACGAGCCCACCCCTGCGTTACGAACGGACAACTCGCATATGCTCCAACATTGACATAATCTCGAGCAAGTCATTGACGTTCAATTAAAACAGCGCAGCTATGACTAGCCGAATTCGTACACCGAGTCGTGCTAAAAATACCAAAGCAAGATCGTCAACTAAGTTGTCCGAATCTGGCGTCTCCTCTTTCGAGTGACCGTACCACTGACAAGCAACGACGTTGTTACGCCACCCACCTACTGATGTTCCGATGACGGTCGGTCTATCGAATGCACAATCGGGCTTGCCTCGACTGACAGTAGAAGGCTCTCAATAGGGTCGGCTTAAAAGTGCTACTGCTTTTCACGGTGCCGGTGAAACTACTCGACACGGCAGGAACCGTCTGTATTAACCGTCTCTAGTAACGGTATCTCTAGTAATGCCGATGCCCTGCGTTAGTCCGCATTTGAGGAGTGCCTCTATTGTTTGAATCTCCTGTAGATAGTTTTAGTGCGCGTTCGCTTTTTCTTTTTGTCTATATCTATTTTGCTTGTGTTGTTGTTACCTTGGAAGGTAGATTTCGCTAATGATGGCAAACGGCCATTTTCAGTATACGAAGTAAGTACTTTCCAGGTTTGCAGGAAACCACATTGTACAAACGAAATCCAAATGTTTAAACGTGAGAGGTTGTGAGGACAGACGACACGATCATCATACAACTTGTTTGGGAGAAAGCTATTCATTTTTGATGGCGCCGAAAACAGATCCGTTTTTTAGCCAAACGCTTGCTGCACATTTGCGTCAAGACGATGATGGGCAGACCCAGACTTCAGCGTCTTGGGCAGGACGCCCCCCCT
>JBBMKB010095984.1:0-10812 GCA_037833945.1 Alaria marginata | reverse complement strand
CCCCCCCCCCCCCCCCCCCCCCCCCCCCCCCCCCCCCCCCCCCCCCCCCCCCCCCCCCCCCCCCCCCCCCCCCCGGTTGTACAACAATTTAAAAGACACCTCAGCTGTAAGATACAGTTGTTGCTAATATCATACCAGTAAGATAGATGAGATCGAGAATTTCGTCGAAACTCATTTTTTGTTATATGCCATTTTGTCGTGGTTTTTTTTCTTTCTTTCTTTTTTTGTTTGAAAGCCATTCCGTTTCCCCTAACCCTCTCTGTCGGTCCGGGTGACCGGTTAACGCTGATTCTGCTGTGTGGGGCTGGTCGAGCTGCCTTTTTATTTTTGCAACAACGACAATTTCGTACATAGGTTGGTTGATACTGATGAGCCTTTGGCTTGGCGGAGTCAGTCGACGTGCATTCTTGTTGTTGAGTTATTTCAGTTTTTCACCAGCGAAGGCCAGGCAGGATAAGATTGCCTGACTGTACGAGTAGTACTGTAGTACGGAAATGGAAGCTCCGCAGGCTCGAAGGGTGGACTGTCGCATTATGCCGCATTTCTGGCGGGGTGTGATTTTTTCGTGCTTTGGGTGTGTCTTAGGTCTGGCCGCCTTTTACCTTCTTAGCCCTTGCAATACCGCAAAAATGTGACTGGTACGAGTAGTTGCAAGACGTTTGTCTCCGAAACATGGACGCAAGTTATATCAACCCATTTAGGATCGCATGTAACAACCCATTTAGGATTGCATGTCCGTTTCAGGGGCGAATTACTTGGAAGGAGACTGAAATGCTGCAGTAACAGGGTCGCGTGTGTCTTGACTTGTGTTTGTGCGTGCACCTCCATCTCGGTGGCAAATTTCTTGGAATTTGAGTCAGAAAAATGTTTCAGTACGATGCGCAGCATAGTGTATTATAGTCTAGTACAAGAGGTTGCGTTCGTTTTTTCGGATGCACCTCCATGTCAGTTTACCTCATTATTCTCGTAGAGTCCGATAAGTGTTTCTGTAACGTCTTTTACAGCTGTTTCCGGTCTGACAAGGCCTAGTATAGGAGGGCGGTCGTAAAAAAAAGCCAGGGTTGATGTTGTTTTGTGTTAGTCTTCTGTACCATGTCTCCGGTTGTGTGTATATATATGAGTATACACCTCGAAGTATACATGTCTACGTGTCTCCTCCTGCGTGTTGATTGTGTTTTTGTCCTTCTCTGGGTGCTTGTCCTGCCTTGCCCTTCTCTTGTGTGTGCAGCGGCCGCTGGAAGACATCGCGAACCGCGAGGGGTCGGTGTTCGTGCCCAGGGGTGTCGACGTCCCCTGCCTGGACCAGGACAAGGACTGGGAGTTCAAGCCCTGCAACTTCCGGGAGGGACAGGTGTGCCTGCGTCTCTTTTGTGTGTGTGTAGTGTTTTTGTATGTGGGTCTAGAGGGGGGAGGGGGTTTTGGGTATATATATATGTGCGGTGTGCACGATGAGTATTGGATGTGTGTGTCGGGCGGGGGCATGGGATTGGGTCATTCCGAGAGTGCCGTATAGGGACGCTGGCTTGCTCTGGCTGTCTTGGGAGACACTTGCGTCCTTCCCAGCAGCAGCAGCAGCAGCAGCGACTCTGTGTGTGTACGGAATTTGCCGTCGAAACGTCTCAAAGTGGGTGAGGCACGCGGATCACACCTTGAACCACTATTATAGCGTTCGTCTCTACGTATATATGATACGTTGTCTATACTCAGAGCTTTTTTGTTTTTGGCCGTTCGTTTGCCGGCTTAACGTTTGTTTACATGTCCGCATGCATGCCTGCCGCGGTTCCAATCCCCCCCCCCAATCCTCTTTGTTCCCTTTTGTTGTTTTTGTGGGTGGCTTCGCCTATCACGTATTTTGCCCCTCCCGCGAAGCAAGCACTATAAACTAAACCAACGCTTCCCTTGCTTCTGCCCCACGCGCCCTGCCCTCTCTCTCCCACGACATGTCACGAACTTTGCCAACGACGACGAAAACATGGCGGTGGGGATGTTTCTTGACGACATGATGCCGTATCGAATAGCCCATCACCGGTGGTGACGTGTTCGGTACCGTGTACGAAAATGAGCTGATCACGGACCACAAGATCATGTGCCCCCCCAACATCTACGGCACCGTCGTTAAGGTATGAGAGAAGAAGGGGGAGGGGGCGTATCTGACGACGATAAGAGGTAGCAATTTTTGGCAATATTATTTTCTGAATTTCGGGACTAAATCGCTGTATCATCTTCTTTTATTCGATTTTTTCTTGTGGCTGCGATAGAGGTAGCAATTTTTGGCAGTATTACTTTCTGAATTTCGGGACTCCATAACCCAATAGACTATCGCTGTATCATCTTCTTTTTTTTCGATCTTTTTTTCGTTTTTATGTCTAGGACATGGAAGTTGTTCATCGGGTATGCCCTTTATATTTTCTCAAAATCGGTTTTTAGGTGACTTGCTACTAGTGTGGAGCTCCTCAAGGGAGGAGCCCCAGAAAAAATGTACCAGGTAGTACCAGGTAGTGCACCTCTACCCCTTTACAGGTAGTATGTGTCAATTAAAGACTCTCGCCGCCTGAGGTGTTCGTGATATAAGATACAAGGTTCCCCTTCAATAATGTACGGATGTGGTTTCGTTGAAATCCCGGGGTGTCGCAAGCGGAAAAGAACGGGGCGGGGGGAGAATCGAAAAAGTCTTGGAAAACTCAAGAAAAAAAAATAGCCACCGCTTGAGTGTGAGCTAGACCGACCAGCCCAGAAGAGTGTAAAGCTTAGTCTCTATAGTCTCTATATATCTATTTAGTCTATAAGTCTATATTCGTACTTCGTTTATATCTACTTACCTATCTGCCGGGGGGCGGGGGGGGGGTACTCATGTGTTGCTTGCCATAGGCATTGGACCACCGACTTTTCGAGACGAGCACCGTTCCCACTTTCCTACTACCAATAGAGACACCTCCAACGTTTGGACGCTCAGCACGTGTGTTCTATATTCGTAAAATATATACTAGGTACTGTACCTAAAAACACGTTTTTGCCGGACGGAGCTGGGGGCGGGGGGGGTATCACACAGCACGCAGCTTGCCAAGATGAAGTTCCATCATATCCTCAATCTCACAGCTGAGGTGTCTTTTTGTGTGTGTGTGTTTTTAACAGGTGTACGGAGGTGCCGGCGACAGGCGCAACAAGTACAAGGTGAGCGACACCGTCCTCGAGGTACAGAACGAGAGCACCGGCAAGATCAGCGAGCTCCAGCTGTCGCACTTCTGGCCCGTGCGTAAGCCTCGCCCCGTGCTGGAGAAGCTCCCCGGCAACACCGCCCTCACCACGGGCCTTCGCGTCATCGACACCATCTTCCCGTGAGTTTTATACATTTCGTCCCCTCTGTTTTCGTCGAAACTGCACCATTAGTTATGAAAAAGGTATAACATCAGAAAGTCGACGAACTGAGGGTTTATCTTCGGATCGCCCGCAACAAAAACGTCATCATATTTTACCTGGTGTGCATTTATATTTGCCGTTATTTACTTAAGTCTACTTGAACTTGTATATAATATCTACATTTGCTTGTATTTTCCTAGACTCCCCTATAATGATTGACAACGCGCCATATCATTAATGTGTTGTCTGCGGAAATGTACTTTTTTTCGCGGAGAAGTCGTACTAAAATAGTAACAGATATGTTGTTTTTTTTCAGAATTTTACTGTTTGTCTCGAGGAAATCATGTGTTTTTCGGGGAAATCTACTACCAGGTACTGTTTTCGCTGAAATGTACTTTTTTCACTGGAAATGATGTTTGTTTCGAATCATGCGTATGTGTTGATGGCGGATGCTACTGTTTTTTGTTGTTGCTTGCTGTTTCCAGGTCCGTGCAGGGAGGTACGTGCGCCGTCCCCGGTGCTTTCGGGTGCGGCAAGACCGTTATCTCCCAGTCGCTGTCCAAGTTCTCCAACTCCGACGCCATCGTGTACGTTGGCTGCGGAGAGCGCGGTAACGAGATGGCTGAGGTTAGTTACTACTGTAGTCGCCGCCACGGCCGAATACCCCACGGTGTCGCGATGCTAAACAATACTGTGTGCAGTTCTTGTACGTGACAGCTGCACATGCGTAAGAAAATACCATGGTAGTGATTACTGGTGTCGTATTCCAGGTACTCTTCTGGTATACCAGTTGAAGGCCTCAATTAGTTTCCGCGTGCGAGGGAGTCGACGATGGAATCATATGTTATAGTATATACTATAGTATACAAGTTCGTCTAAATATGACAAGAAGACAAGTGACTTGTGTCTTAGTGGATGTTCCTACAGTAAGCACTAGAAACAGAACGCAAAAATCGTAAATGTTATTGGCACGTTATCTGGTGCAGGTGAGGTAGCGAAACGGGGCTCCCTCCGCCCCGACTGCACGCCACACATTTCACGACGTATTTATATATTATACTTGAATGCGCTTAAATGTGTATCGACACATGTACCTAATTAAATGTGCGAACGACACACCATGTACAGAAACGCGTAACGACACGTGTACCTTCAATGTGATGTAATTTAATTATATAATATGTAATGTCTTCAACGCTAGGTGCTGAACGAGTTCCCCGAGCTGACGATCGACGTCGGGGGCAAGGAGGTGGGCATCATGCAGCGCACCACCCTCGTCGCCAACACGTCGAACATGCCCGTGGCCGCCCGTGAGGCTTCCATCTACACGGGTATCACTCTCGCCGAGTACTTCAGGTATGCACATACATATGTCTTTTCAAGTCAGGCAGCCAAGTGTCCTTGTTGCTTTAGTCGCCTGTTTGCCTTTGGTGCTCGCGCGTGTTGATGTGTTTTCGCTTTTGAACCGCGAGTCTTATCCTACACTACGCGCGTGCTGATGTGTTTTCGCTTTTGAACCGCGAGTCTTATCCCGCACACTACGCGTAATCCCAAGTAGTAGCTGGTGGTCCTGTGCGGTTTGTGCGGAAGGGCGGGTTCGAGTTGGCTTGGGCCGCACGTACGGAAAGAAGGACCCGACATTGTATTATACCCGTGTACCCGTGTTTGGTTGAAAGCCGCCAGCGTCCTGATGCAAGCTAGAACGGAGTTCCGGCGATCTCGTGATGTCGGTTTCATGTGACAATGGCATTTATGGCATATATGCCGTCGACGTCACTTGGTAGGAATAGAAGTAGGATGGTATATAGAAACTAGGGTCGTCGGTGTCTGGTCCGCATGGTAAAATATGAGTAGAAGAAAAACAGGTTATAGTAACCTTGTCTTTTTTTTTTACGGAGGGAGCATTGCCATCCAGAAACTATGCGAAAAAAACGCCTCATATCTACACCTTTCACAGTATGCTTTTGAAAGAGAGCGTAGAACGTGAGGAGAACCGTGCGTACCGTAGCTAAGAGCCAGCAAATCGATCGAAATACGTATCATATAGATGGCGCGTGTGCAACTTAGCTCACACTTGTTGTCTGCAACCGCTGGAGCCGTTACCTTTCCTTCCCTTTTACCATAATTGTATGATACCTTGCCCTAAAACCAAACACCCACACACCCAACACTCAACAACAGGGACATGGGAATGAACGTGTCGATGATGGCAGACTCCACCTCCCGATGGGCCGAGGCCCTCCGAGAGATCTCGGGACGTCTGGGGGAAATGCCTGCCGACTCCGGGTGAGCGACGTTTTGTACTACTGTAGGCAAAACGTGTTCCTTTTGCAGGGTGGACGGTGGAAGTAGAATATGCATACAATTTTGTGTGTGTGTTTGCTTGACGTTTAGTTGATGTTGTGTTGTTTTCCCATGTATAGCCGGTATTGGGATTATTAGCGCGACCTCCGTGATGAATAGGAGGATCAGAGAGTCTTGAAACGACGAACGAACGGGCTCCAAGGTGGGAATGGGAAATGGGGTGCCGTCGCGGTCTGTGACAGCAGAATAAGTACGGTATCGCTCTGGGATAAATTAGCAGGACGGACGGACACTGGGTGTGCTTGTGTCGTTAGGTCTTAATATGATAGAATGACCGGTGTACCGGTGAAGACCAACACGAACACACATTTTGTTCCATGCTTTTTATTTTTTGTTTTTGTCTTCTTGGCGCCAACCAGTTTAACCCGACCTACCTGGGCGCCCGTTTCCGTGAGGTCAACACGAACACCCGTTTTTCTCACGCCATTTTTTTATTTTGTTGTTGTTCTTGTCTTCTTGGCGCCAACCAGTTACCCGGCCTACCTGGGCGCCCGTTTGGCCGCTTTCTACGAGCGTGCCGGCCGCGCGAGCTGCATCGGGTCACCCGGCAGGGAGGGAACCGTTACCGTCGTCGGCGCCGTGTCTCCCCCCGGCGGTGACTTCTCCGATCCCGTTACGGCCGCCACGCTTTCCATCGTACAGGTGTGGACTCGTACTTGCTGTATAATACCAGGTACCTTGCTGTATATCGTATCCGCAGGTTCTGCCGTACCTGATGCCAGGTGCTGGGCTGAGAGTTGTTACGGGGGAACGTAGTTAATAGGACCTGTGGTAGACACAAAAACCTATATATTTCTCTATTTTTACTGCCAGTGTTTGGTCCTATTAACTACGTTCCCCCGTAGTAGGTGTACTTGATTGACGGCTACAGTACTTCCTATTAATAGTTCAGTGGGCTCTCCCATGGTATCGTGGGCGTTTTGCTGTCGGGGGGGGCGTACTCTTTTGTTGCTTGCCTTGGTCGTTTGACCATTGGCCACGCATCCCTTTTCGAGACGGAGCACCGTTCCTGCTTTCCTACTACTAATAGAGACACCTCCAACGTTTGGGCGCTCAGTACGTTTCTTCCATGTATACATACAAAACTGCTTGAGTATCTTATCCCCTTCCGTCGATGGCTGCCGTGCTGCTGTGTGGCTGGATAAGCCATGGGGCCTGGCATGTTCTCCTGTGGATGTGCTATTGGTTGCCCCTGATGTTTTACGTTTGGCCTCGCCGTTATCTCCAGTGTGAACCGTTTGATTCGCACGTCCAACTAAAAACGGAAAATTTCGTTCTGCTCCCGGCTGCTTGCTACCGTCTCTAGGTGTTCTGGGGTTTGGACAAGAAGCTCGCACAGCGGAAGCATTTCCCCTCCCTCAACTGGCTCATCTCGTACACCAAGTGAGTCACAAAGCATTAGTATATACCAGGTATAGATCGTAGCAGTAGTTATTTTTAAACACCACACGGAACTCATCAAATATTCACCCCATGCAACTACTGCAACTGTAATACCTACCAGGTATACGTAACTATTAATAGTTAGCCTAGCCAACCCACCGCTCTAACTGAAAATTGAGAGTTTTTCGCGGGTCATGACCCGTCGGGTCAGAGGAGACTCCCAACATCTGGCGGGTCGAGTCGGGTCAGGTCAGGAGGTAGTTCGGACTCTCACGGGTCGGGCCAGGAGGTTTTCAAATCTCACGGGTCGGTCCGGGTCACCCTGAACCGACCGGACCCGCGAGAGAGAAATGACCCGACCTCTATCTGTGTGTGTGTGTGTATTTTTTGTGGCACAGGTACATGCGTGTGCTGGAGCCCTTCTTCAACGGCTACGACTCCAACTACAGCGAGCTCCGCACCCGCTGCCGTGACATCCTGCAGCAGGAGGACAGCCTGTCCGAGATCGTGCAGCTCGTCGGACGCGACTCCCTCTCGGAGGACCAGAAGGTAAGATAGACCTACACTTTACCGCCGCACCTCTGAGGTTCTCTTTAGCTGCTGTTGTAATTTGAAGGTACCTTTTGCTCTTCATAATTCGAGGACTCCCTCTCGGAGGACCAGAAGGTAAGATAGACCTATAATTTCCCGCCACACCTCTATGGTTCTCTTTAGCTGCTCTTGCAATTTGAAGGTACATTTTGCTCTCACAATTAGAGGGCTCCCTCTCGGAGGACCAGAAGTTAAGATAGACCTACACTTTACCGCCGCACCTCCAAGGTTCTCTTTGCTGCTCGTGCAATTTGAAGGTACATTTTGCTCTTGCAATTTGAAGGTACACTCTATATTATACCGTACGCGTTACCGTTTGTGATTGTCTCGCCTGGGGTAATATTTAACGGGAGGGTATGTATGTTGTTCGTTTTTATTTATTTTTTTCTTAAGGATCGGATCCAACCTGGCAATTTTGCCTATCGACGTTTTTGCATTGCACTCGTGGTACTTTAATTTTGTACGTCAGGCAGCAGAGGCGCCCGTGGATCTGGCCGTCTTTTCTCACCCTGTTTTTTTTTGTTTTTTTGCATTTTCCACCCCCCCCGGCGCGCACAGGTGGTGCTCGAGATTGCGCGTTTGATCCGTGAGGATTTCCTCCAGCAGAACGCCTTCACGGACTACGATTACACCTGCCCGCTCTACAAGTCGCTCGGCATGCTCAAGGTATAGATGCGGAAACCCTCTAAAAAATAATTGATGCAGCTGGGTAAATAATGTGTATTTTTTCATTTTTCTGTATATAATTTTTAGTACGTAAAACTGTTGATTCAGCTGTGAAGAGACCTTAGGCCCTGGATTTTAACGATTAAAAATATATTGTATACACTTTTTTCGCGAAAACAAAATGATTTGCTTCCTATCCAAGAAAAGGGGCATTGTTCTTCAATTCAAACATGGAAATCGGGAAAACGCAGAATGTCACCTAACGTCCTGCTGACGAACACCAACGAAAGTAGACGAGAGCGCCGCCGCCAGCCTCTACTTTTTGTTCGGCGCGGAGGGAGTCCCAAAACGCCGCGCGCGGAGCAGCGACGGCGATGAAGCTATCGAACTCTTGACCGAATGCTCAGTGTTTTTGGGTTGTTGGGTCGGTTTTGGTGCGGCTTGACGGATCGAGCTGGTTCAAAAATTGGGGTCGCAGCCGCCATGATCTTTTTTGAGGCGCCACCGCCGGGGTACGATGTGCTATGGTCTGAAGGCGATGGGCGCAGCTATTGCCCCGGTCGCCTGTCGTTGTGGTTTTTGTCCAGGCAAAAAAAACGTTGGAGGTCGCGTTGGCCAACTGAGTGCAGCTATTGCCCCGGTCGCCTGTCGTTGAGGTTCGCGTTTTATCCAGGCAAAAAAAAAAACTATTTCTAGGATGCATTGGCCAACTGAGTGGATTGTTTGTTAGAAGAACATGGTGTATATAGCCTGTGCGAAGTCGTATATAACATGGTCTGTTTGGTGGCTTCTTGTAAGGAATGGTATTGAAATGAGTATGGGGTGGATGGGTTTTCCTCTCACCAGTTGCAAAGGTTAAACTAAACCGGTCTTAGTGATTGCTGCCTGCGCCTTTGGTCAGTTTTCGTTCGCGACCGCCCGCTATAGGGCGGTGTTCGTTTCGCACTCTTGCTTTTATGGTGGCGCGGACAGCCCCCCCCCGTCCTGGACACACCCACCGCACACGTCTGCATGCATGTATAATATGTCGCACCCCCCCCACCCGCCCTCCCCCCCTTCATCCCTTTCCCCTCAGCACCGTGCTGTATGTAATATGTCGACGCACACACACGTGCGTTCTCGTCAAACCCCACCACCCTCGCACGTGTGTTTTGCCGAAATCGCCGACCGCCCTCCCTTTCTCTTGCCCTGATATTGTACCATGTCAACGCCACACACGTGCGTGTTCTTCGAACCCGCCCGCCCTTGCCGGGATGCCGTGCCACGTGAAGTAACCCCCCCCCTCCCTACCCGCTTGTGTACGCCGGTACACGGTATGTTGCCCTCGCCCCCTTCCTCAGACCATCATCACGTTCTACAACTGCACCCAGAAGGCCATCGCGGACTCGCCGCTGGAGGCCAAGGTCACCTGGGCGCACGTCAAGACCACCATGGCGCCGCTCTTGCAAAAGGTGGGTCCCGTGGGCTTTTGTGTATACCGTGCGTAGGTCCTGTTTGCTACGGCCGTCCGTAATATTGAACACCCGGACCCGAGACGTGCTATTATACTATTAATAGTAATAGTATCATATTACGATACTATTAATAGTATAATAGCACTCTTTGGCTGAAATATTTTCGGATAGATGGGGCTCCTTAACCTAAAATCGTCGGAATGTATCGGAATGTATTTCTCGTTTTGCAACAAGAAGAATATTGTTTTACACCCAGGCCATAGTAGACTATGGGTTAGGGTCGTCGGGTTGCACTTTCAGTTTACTCCTAAAACGCTTAGTCTAGTGGGTGAGGTATAAGGGTATGGAGAAAACGGTGTTACTATACTGATTACAGTATGGGTTCACCCGCGGGTTCTCACGTATGGCCTTGAAAAGGGTATCATCGCTTTTCCAACTCTTGTACTCTAGTTCCCAAGTTTGACGTGCCCGTATCGAGGGTGTTATACCGTGGTAACAACCTCCTTGACCCCATTTAGTTGTACAGTACTATTAACACCCACCTTTTGCGCCCCGAAAATTAGGTGGAATTCCTTCGAGGCGTTTTCGCAGTGAAGTGAAAACTAACCCTGTAACCGTTGACCCTCGCTTGGTGCACCCGCCAAAACGCACCCCCTTGTTGTTGTCCTTCCCGTGTCCTCTTCCCGTGTCCCCCCTTTAAACTGTTTACAAAAATAAACACTCCCCTGACTTTTTTTGCGTCTTATTTTTGTTTTTGGTGTCTTTCGCCTTGGTGCTCGCTCAGGTTGTTGACGGGAAGTTCATGGACCCTAAGATGCCGCGAGCGCAGATGGACGCCGAGTACAACACCACCTGCGAAGAGATAGAAACTGCCTTCCAGAACCTTGCCGATATCTAGGTTGTGCCGCTTCTTTTGAATCAGCTTTTGGTGTCATGGCGAAGGGGGGGAGGGGGGGGGGGGGGGGGGGTTGGGGGAGGAGGGGGGAAACCCCAAAAC
>JBBMKB010095973.1:0-10814 GCA_037833945.1 Alaria marginata | reverse complement strand
GTAGTAGTAGTAGTAGTAGTAGTAGTAGTAGTATAGTAGTAGTAGTAGTAGTAGTAGTAGTAGTAGTAGTAGTAGTACGGGGGACCATAGTAAATAGGACCAAATATTGCTCGTAAAAATAGGTAAATGTGTAGTTTTTTGTGTACACCGTTGGTCCTGTTTACTACCGTCCCCCGTAATAGTAGTAGTAGTATTCTAATATTAGCATGCGTCAATAGAAAACTAGATCGGAGACGTCATCGCTTGAATCATTGGCATGTGCTATTAGCCGATTTCGTGACGCGGTCTCTGATCACTAAACAAGGGTTTCCCACGACACTCGCAAAAACAGGGTGCAACACCACACACGCACCCATTAGGCGTGGACCGCCTGCTGTTTCCGCAGGTGGACAACAGACACGCGCTACGCTAGGGGTAAAATAGCACTTTTTGGCCAAAGCAGTTTTAACTGACGAGGCTCCCCCCTCCAACACCAGTTGTGTTTTTTCAATAGTATCAGCTTGTGCGTTCAGACTGAGTTGTGCGCTGCACATATACAGTCAGAAGGGAAATGAAACAACAGTGGTATTCGCTGTACTGCTGTTTGCCTAGGCTATGGTATTGCTCACCGGGTTGTGCTTTTACAACGTTCTGAAAGTCAAAGTGTGGGCAAGGTATAGAGCTACTCAATTAAGGGGTCGCAGAAAATGTACTGTAGGTGCACCTGTACCGCAACTTGCGTCAGCAGTGGGCGCTGCAACATCATATTTACCATACAGCAGCACAAAATAATCGGGAGCTCTGCATCACTCCAACCGAACGACAAACAGCAGTACGACAGTCTTGCAGCAGAAAGACAAAAATTAAAATGTTACGGGTGCACAGCGAGATGCATGAGGAGTGTTATTTGTTGGGAGGAAGATCCACCAGCGATGCCACCAATTTGTACCCTCCATTGCCGAGGGTAAATGCACAGGGGGCGAAGGGGGCGTAAAGAAACGGACAGCGCCCCTTGTCCTCAGCGGTATGTGCGAAGCCTGTTAAACCACGCACTACCGTTGTGTCGATTTGAGCTATATACTTCGTACTTCGGAGTGTATCGGTGGAGCGTATCGAAACCTCCAAACGTCGATTCCACAACAGCAGCTACAGATCGATTCCCAAAAACGGTAGAGTTCGAAAATTCTAGATATTTTTTAGCGCGGCTGACTACCGCCTTTGTTTTTGAAGCTTATTAGGCACGACGCAGACGTGTGTAAGCTTTGATTTGTGATTCGCAAACTCGAACGCAACTCATTCCAGCAAATGTTTCCCCCCCCGCGGCAGCTCGTGGTATGGCTGGCAGTTTGCGACCTGTTCGCCAACTTGAGTTATTTCTTAGGCAGCCACATCGACGGATCGGTCCTCTGCTACACTCAGGCCATCGTTCAACAGTTCTTCCAGGTGAAGCTCAATATACGCTTGAAGTTGGGATAGTGCTACAAACATAAATGGCAAGGGGCAAGCACAGCAGTACCTAGAAGAGCGAAAATCTGCCAAACACGGAATTTCCTTCCACCTGATCCCGGCACACCGCCAAGTTTGGTTTGACGGTTGAAACGTCGTTGGTAGCCCCTTGGATGCCTTTACGATGTCGCCACGCGTAAGTTGAATATACCCCGACAACAAGTGGGTTTGCCCGCAATGGTCGGTGTATTATCACCGACACACAAATTGAGAGGGGTGCAATTGGTAGGCACCAAAAACATTTTAGTGCTATGAGCTGTACCGCACAGCACAGCAGTTTACGGCTGGCGATCCCTCGAAATACGAATACGAACTGAACGCCGGAACCCGCTGCTTCCGCCCCCCGCCCCCCCCCCCCTTGTTTCTATAAGGTGGCTGTGATCCAGTGGACCCTACTTATATCGCACTCGTTGCTCGTGATGACCTCCTGCACACGCGCGTTCGAAGGCGACAAACGGTTAGTGATACAGTACACCGCCAACGTGATCACGGCAACGCGTGCTGTCCCCTTCCGTGCAGACACTTTATTGTAAACACCATGTGTGCACCCTCTATGATACTGCCTCCCACGCACCAGCGCGCGAACGTCCCTAATGTAGCCAATCATACTGTAATTTATTGTTGCTGCCGAACCAAAGCGGAGGCTAGCCTGCCTCGGTTGTCGTGTTTAGGGCTGAGTTGAGTCCCACTCCTGTGCCAAGGGTCGTTTTTAACGACACTGTGCCGTGCAAATGGGAAAAAAATTGGCATTTTTTTTGTTTCAAACTATAAAACAGCAGATATAAAATGGAAATAGCGAAACGAACTCCCTAGATTTGCCGACGAGGGACTAGGGAAACACCCAAAAGAACTTTGACCAAATTATGGCTGTTTTGTTATTCTCGCAGACCCAAAAACCCATATGATGGCCATTTAGCAAGTTTTTGCTTTTTTACGTGTCGTTAAAAAAGACCTCAAGTGTGAAGTTGGCCACCGACGGCTCCCCCACCTCCTACATTTTTCTCTGCGCAGGATGCCATGGAACCATCTGTGGGCGTGGGGCATCTCATCGGCGCTAACCATCGGGCCGGTCTGCACAGGATCTTTCGGAAAATCAGATTGCGCCTTCTGCTGGATCAAAAGTGAGTAACTAGCTGCGGGGTCACCGTCGGCCACAGCGCTTGGACGCTCTTCCAAGAGAGACCGGTTCCTCGTCGCGAGACTGATGTTGCCTGGAAGAAACTCCCTCCCCTGACCTGAAATATGGAATATATGGAAAAACTTAATGAGCGCCCAAACTTTGGAGACGTCTCTATTGAGACTCGGGGGTTGCGGGCTGGCAGGCAGGAACGGGTTTGTAGCAAGGCACTCATGACGGAAGGACACGTAGGATAAATTTAAGAGCATGGAGAACAAGTTGAAGTTTAAAATATAGTATCGAGTGAACCTTTTGCACCTGCCAATGGCGTACGAAATATGCCAGGGAAATTCATGCCTGTTGTCTTTACGAACTCCCAGACCATCACACTCAACCATACCGTACCCTTCGTACACTCAACAAGTAGGAACGGTGTTCCGTCTCGAAAAGGATGCGTGGTCAACGGCCAAATGTGTAAGGCAAGCAACCAATGAGTACCCCCCTCGCCCCCCCACCTGCAATCGTTGGCGCGGTAAATGGAAGAGCCCGCCTGAGTACTCCACGGACTTGTGTGTTGCGGTTCGCTCTCCCCAACCAACTGCAGGCGGTGACTCGTGGACCGAGGGATCTCTCTGGCGGACAATATTCTTAGTGGTGGTTTTTTTATCGATGGTGGCGATCGTGTGCATGTACGTCACAGTCGTCAAACACCTCGGCCGCACGCAGCGGGGAATTCTTCTGCTGTCGTCCCACGCAACCAACGACCGCCACCGCGATTCCTCGACTACGTCCAGGGGCCACAAAAGGCGTAAAAGCTCGAAAACGTCCGTAGTCTCGTCGTTGTCTTTCGAGACTATGTTCCCCTCGTCCAGCTCAAGGCCAGATGCGCCGCTGCCCTTGCTGCTTGGTCCTGTGCAACGCTCCATTCAAAGCGAGGCAAGTCCTTCCCAGGAGCGAGCTATAACGTCGGAAGACAACGGTGGCAAGGACTCGCAAAGCCGAGCCCCCCAGGAGACCAGTTTGTGGAAGAGATGGACCAAGAGTGATGATTCCTGCACCGGCGACGGTCAACGCTCAGTGGGCGTGGAGAGGCAGCGCACGAATGACAGTCAATCGTCTGTATATTCGTTCACGCGCAGCAACAGCCAGATTAGCGCCAAGGACTGGCTGTGGAGCACCTCTCGCGAAGCCGGCTTCTTCGGAGACATGGATATTTCCGACATCGAGGGAGTAGAGCGCGAGAACGACTTGTGGCTGAGTAGCTCGGCGACCGCAGCCCGAAACGCGGTAGCGACAGCAGCGCTGGATTCGGGCAGAGCCTCGAAACCTCTGCCGACGCTACCAGAGTCCAGAATGAGTACCAACGCTACTGCTCAGGTGGCGAAGGGTGCCGAGGGCCTTGCTCGTGCACATTGCCGCCGTCCTTCGCGGACGTCGATATGGGAGAAGCAGACCCCTCTGGCTCTGCATCACGATGCGTTCAAGACACGCGCCCCGTCGCCGTGCACCACAAGTGGTGCTTCTCTGTCCGGCCGTAGTGGGGAGCGCCGCTACGCCTTCGGCTCTGCTGCGCTGGATGGCTACAGCGGTCGCCCATTCAGCGGGAATCTAAGCATCACTGCCACCCCCGCCGCCGCCGCTGCCACCGCCGTCGACGCCGGTGGCAGCAGCATCAACGGCGATGGGGGGGCGGCAGACACAGACTCCTCGGGAGAACGCTACTTGACGCTCACAAGCAAATCGAGCTTCACTCATAGAGTCGGCCAAGCCAGAGGTTTCGTCCGCAGGATGTCAAGCATGGACGTGAGTGACGACCACTCTGAGCAGGGCGTAGGTCATGGGGGTGCTGACGCTGCCGGTGGTGAAGTGGGGAGGAAAGACGGCGCTGGCCCCACTAGGCCGATGAAACGCGATACGACAGTTAACGTGATGGGCCCGAGAACTGGAAGCCGAGGGGTGCAAGTGAAGCAGCCGCGGGGGAGCGGTCGGCCCGGAAACATGAACAGGTTTATCTCGCGCGTCAAGTGGTGAGCGAGTGTAAGGCTGATTGCTCGTTGTGCGGTGGTCTTGGTGTAAAATGTGTTGGGCTCGCTGTGGTAGTGTAGGAAGGAGCAGGAATAACGTGTGCCTTGCGAAGCACACAAAATAATACAACACAATAAAAAAAAATCCAACAACAACAAAAACTGAGTGTAGAAAGACAGAGGCTACACTTCGTTTGGAAGAGGGAGGAGGGAGGCACAGGGGCATCATAATCTATTGTCAGCTTTACCCATTCCGTGGTCCTGAGGAGGCCGTGCGGTCAACAGCGAACGTAAAGCGCAGAAGACTTGCTAGAGCTTCTCGTTATTATGAAAAAAGTAAACGACAGCTGTCTCGGCCACCAACCATGCTTTCACGTCTTCGCGGTTTACAGATAGATTAAAGCAGAGAAGCGATTGAGTCACCCGTCGCTGACGAGCTCGCCCGGTGTTTCACAAAATACTCTTCGCTGCACAAGGCGCACGAGAAAAATACTGCAGCGCATGTTCTCCTAACGCCGAACAGATTCTTCGGACAACTTTCGCCCCGTAGACGAGCACCTCTAGCAGTATTCCCCCACTTTGAGACACCTGCTACAACAGGGGTACAATACCTTTTGTTGGCCAAAGTATTCCTGACCGACGGGGTTGTTGTTTCTAACTGGACTAAAGAACTACCCGATATCGTTGGAATAGCATTTTTGCTTTACAAAAGTTGTTCGCTCTATACCTATTAATTTATAGGCTATGGGGTTTTTTATCGGGTTTGCGCTTTCCTCCTTTCTCAAAGCCTTTTTTTGGGTGAGCTTTATAGAGCTCCTCAAATGAGGACCGTCATAAATATTTTGGGCACCCCTACCGTACTATTTGTGGTCTTGACGAGAATGACGAATCGTCGCGGATGCTGCCTTGATCGATTGCCTCCGCCACAGGTACCCCGTTATCTACGTGCTCTGCTGGATATTCACGCTGATCAGCGGAGGTTACACGCTTGCGGTGGGGGCGCACAACGCCAGTTTTAGCTTGGTTATGCTGGCCACCGTTACCTCCAGGCTACAGGTATGAACGCGTTGCCTCGCCCTCGACGAGACCGGTATACCTGTAGGTGCCGAAAAATTATGGTACCAGGTGTACATCGACTGTGGATGGGGTTTGCTGCTGTGACCGGTGTTGGTGATCTATTGGCGTCCATTGGGCACGGATAGGGTTTTGGCACATCCCCTGACTACATGCATGTTATCGTTGAGGAGTGGACGAGTCGTTCGGTGTCAATTCTGACGGAATTTAGCTCTCCCTACCATCCAGTCCGAGGTTTTGGGCATGCGTGTTCCACACAGATGCTAAACACCGTCTGCAGTGACCGTGTGATTGTGATGTCCCCGTAGATCTACTCTACACATGATACAAAAAAAAGTCCGCGTGCACTGCCAAAAGGTAGTTGTGTGTCCCGCCCGATTGGGGAAATCGATATCGTGCATTGTCACTGTACGCGTCTGCAGCAGTATGGTGGACGCACAACTCTACGGTCACCGACGTCACCTTGTAAACTAAGAGCGATTCATGCGATAACGTAGGGGCCGCTTTGGATGGGACTCATATGTTAGATTTCTTGGTTCTGCCTTGATTTTGATGACTAGCGGTAAACCTTCCCTTGGAGTGGCGGGCCAGGCCGGGATGGTGGGAAGACTCAAAGCAGGTATAGTACTGTGAAATGGAGTCACCTTCCTTAGGCATACAATACCTCGGGGGGAAACATGCCTATAGTTTAATCATATATCCCAGACCATTACATGGCCATCTCGTAGGCCGAGTTTATACAGCCAACAGGGCGGGTGGACTTCCCCACTTACACAGCGAATCATAATTTTTGGGAGGCCTCCATCCTCAAGTTTTTTTCGTCGTTACTCCCTTGGTTTAGTGGGGAGTGAAGCTTGGTGCTTCAAAACGACAGGTTGTCGACGCTTCACAACCTCGCCCGAGACGTCGGCGTGTCGGCGTGTCTCGCTCCTCGCGCTGTTTTTTTTGCCGAGATACCGTGCCTTCATGCTAACGCCCTTGTGGCAACCCCTTTTGTGGCAATAATCCTGTGGTGACTGTTGTGGCAACAATTTTCTGGTGACACGCTCGCTTGTGATACAAAGTTATGTGGCGACGATCTCAATTTTGTGGCGACACGCTTTTGACAGCGTTCTTTTGGTAACGTTTTGGCAGGTCAAGCCATATGGTGATGTTCTATTTCTCGGTTGGTCACACGTAAAAAAACTATTTCCGGCACAACACGCCGGATTGCACTGAACCCCCCCCCCCGTCCCTCACGTGACACCGTGGTAAGATGCACTCTGCTGTGTAAATGACCCTGTGAATGACCCCCGTCTCCGCCGCTGATCCTGCTGAACTACACTGAAGTAGCCCATGCCAATGACTTTGTGGTCGTTTTCTGTGCGCGGGCCAGGCACAAGCAGCAACGAAGAGCAGCGTGGTTGCCGGCGACCCCCGTCTTTCTAACGTCGGTTCCCTTTGACAAACTCGTATGATATCTATCTACTGTTCACTCTTGTCCAGGGTCTGCTGAACTTTTTGTGGTACGGGCTGAACGACAGTCTCAAGCAAGCCTGGCTGCAGGTGAGAAGCCTGGCCCAATCATACCGCTCTGCTTGCCTTGTCGACGGCCGACTTGGACGCGGGCTAAGATAGAGGTATTGCAGCGCCTATTTTTTCCGGGGCCCCTGACTTGAGGAAATCTCTACGTAACCCAATCACGGACTTTGAGAAAAAAGGAGTGCGCAACCCCAGCATAGCGCACGTCCTTGTGGTTGTGGCATGCTGGGTTATAGGTGCGTGTCGCTCGGTTAGTCCGCGGGCAGTGGCACGTTACGGCTCGGCGCGACGTTAACTCCAGCACCTCTCTCCGTCACGGATCCAACGTGTGCTTCGTAAAAGTGTGTTTCTGCCTGGCCGGCGCTACACTCCTACATCTCCACCACATTGACACAACAGAAGCAAGGCGTCTTCAAAGGGGCCACCCAGCTTTCCCGGGGCGATGTAACATGTTGGGCACGGACTGTGTCAACGCGTTAAACAGTCGGGACTCGGGATGCCCACTTTGTATAAACGCTCAATGGGACCCGGTGTCCTCTCTTTGGCTAGAGAAACTAAAGATTCTGCTCACCAGCGATGGAAAAGCAGGGCGGGGGGCGGGGGTGGCAACTCGCATTCTGTTTGGTACAGGCCGCTAGCACGCGTAAACTGGGGCCGCAACATTATGCCCGCTTGTGACTCGATGGAGAAATATTAACCGCAGAATGCTTTGAAATTAGATCCTTGGGTGATCGACATCGAAACTTCAAGCCAAGGGGGTAGAGAGGATCAAGGGCAGGGTCGCATTTATAACCCGCCCTGCTGTCAGCCGTCACATTTCACCGTGAATGTGTTCCCACTCCCGTGTGCCGACCGCTGCCTCTCTCATCACCGACCGACAACTTCTCCAGGATTTTCTGTACCGCAAAGCAGTGGCGTCCTGCTGCCGTGCCCTCTGGTGCTGCTGTTCTGGCCCTTGCTGCTCTAAGTACGACTTCGAGGACGAGCTTGATGCCTCCACAGATAAGGTCAGCCACGTAGCTCACAAGCAAGACGAGGCAGGATCTTCGTCGGCCAACAGCATCGACCTTGTCGAGCGCATGGAACAGGGGACGGGCGTGGGCATCGGCACGGTCATCACCTCTCCCCCCCCGCTCGAAGCCACTCCTGCGAGGTCTACCAAGAAGTGGGTTGTGCCGTGCCTTGCGCCGTCCGTCCCCAGGCAGCCGCAAGGGTTAGCGCCCCGGAGGCCAGCAAGGCCAACCCGCAAGGCTGCTCACCGTCACTCTCAAGCGAAGACGCCACGGGCGCAGCGTGTACAGATGTCGATGGCGGCGTCTGCTTCGGGGTATCAGGTACGCGAGCAAATAAAAACCAAGTGCTTGTAGAGTAACGGCCATTATTATCGAAGAGTTATTTTCTTGAAAATCAGGAAATTCAGGCCAAATTTGTTTTTCGATAATAATGACCCTGTATAAGACCCTTTTACGTACATAATTGCGAAAGTTTACCATGATTTACTGTGTGCCTGTGACCAACCTTGAGTAGACCGGCGGCGAGCTGACTGTAGCGACCAGTACTTCCCCCGCCAAAACATAGGGAAATGCTGTGTGGTTTGTCACATCACGGGGGTGTCCGCACTCGATAGTGTTTCCTCTATGAAAAACATCTGGGTCCCACAATGATATTCAAACCGTTTTTTTTCTACCCATCGACATCCAGCACACCCAGTGAGCCGTAACGTTCGAAAACATTGTCTCGCCATCGTGCTTCTGTTTAACCCTGCGACAACAACCGAACCGCCGCTTCTCCCACCCGCTCGGTTGCCCCAGGCGCGTGCAACATGGCAGAAAAGGTCGCTCCTTTCGCGCTCAACACTCGCCTTTCACAGAGCTGGGACCACTTCGCCGATATTCCGTTTCGAAGATCGCAAGCGCCCGTACGGAAAGGGTTTGCCGACCGGTAAGGGGGCCGTGTCCAGCCTGTCCTCGGCGCTGCCGATCGCGGTGTCAATACCGATGACGAACCCATCCGTGCAACTGGGCTCTTCTCCCTCAGGAAGTAGTCCGTATGGCAGCAGCCAGTACTCCTCTACATCTAGCAGCGATTACTTTCTCGACGGCACTACGAGTAACAGCTTTCGTCTCAGCGGGTACCTTCGTGACCGCGCTGCCAACGCGGACTACGGAGACAGGGGAGGCGAGGATGGGCAAGAGAGGGCCGGTGATCGTGGCATCATCACCGGCGGAAGCGGCAGCGGCCGCGGCAGCGGCAGCCGCAGAGGTACCTTCAGCGGCATCATCAACAGCACCAGCCTCGCTGATGGCGGCTCGAGCGTTCCTGTTGGAGGTCGCGCGGGCAGGGGAAGAACCGGCAGTACCCGGCCTGAGAGGCTGGCCGACACAACGCAAGTTGCAAGGAGGGCGGGTGCTTTTATCGCCCGAAGTAGGGAAGAGGTCGACCCTTTCTCGAAGCGCTTCGCGGGCAGTCGCGCGGGGGGCAGTGAGCGGAAGGAACCCTTGTGACCGCGGAAGGGAGTCATCGCAAAAATGCGGACACCGATGTTTTTGTTTCGTATGTTTTTTTATTGCCCGTTCTGCAAGTTCAGCAGCTGTACTCGTACAACCATATGGATGCGGATTTCAAACGCCACAGGACTGGTGTACCAACGCTATGTGTTTATCGCGCCACACGAGCCTCGGCAGTATATTGCATGTGTAAAGCGAGAGTGAAACGAGCTGTGTAGGAAGAAGTTTTCGGGCGAGTTTACGTGTCCCAGATGCCATTTGCATATCCCACAGTATAGATCTAGGGCCCTCCCACGGCCGGTGTGTGTTAGTTGGGGCGGTGGTGCCCTTACCATTTTAAGTTTTTCGCAGGAGTTGACGTGTGATTAAAGGCGATTTTATTCGGGAAGGTGTGATACCTTAACGATTATGTATTACGTATTACAGTGTTTGGTTGCCCGTAAAATTTAAGTATGCCCTGCACTTTATCCAGGTTTTCAGGTTTATTGGTTTTATTCAGTCTGTATGCAATTTTTTCGATTTGAGGCGCTCGGTACTGCGGGGGGGGGGGGGGGGAGTTGGTTGACACGCCTTGCTCGCTGAAATGCATCCCCACTCCCCCCTGGGGCATTTTGTTTTACCCGCTTTGGTTCATGTAAGCGAGTTGCGCTAAGTTTTGGTCTCTTGTTAAGGCGGAAGGAGAGGGGGAGAGAAATGGGCTTGTATTTACGTATGTGCAGTAAGATAAATATACAACACATTGTTGTGGGGGTGGTAATAGACTCACCGAGGGCTGGACAACGTACTGTTTGCAGGTATGCTTAATTCAGATACGTTTAAAAAAAAAAACAGTACATCTCTACCTAGCCCCGTCTAAAGCATCAGGGCAGGCATGCGCGAAAGACCTTAACGGTACTTTCGTTTCGGCGATCTTAACGCCCCCGTTTCGACGATCCTAACTTGATTGTTTCGACGGTATAAATTCCCTCATTTCGACTGTCTTAGTCCTTTAGGGTCTTCAGAACATATGTATACTAGGGTCAATGAACAGGCCCCGCCCCCTAAATGGGCGTCGGGGCCATATTGTAAGAACCGGATGTCCTTCGA
>JBBMKB010095962.1:0-10817 GCA_037833945.1 Alaria marginata | reverse complement strand
TACTGTACTGTACTGTACTGTACTGTACTGTACTGTACTGTACTGTACTGTACTGTACTGTACTGTACTGTACCGTAATACGGAGCCTACATCTCAGGATGGTGTTATATGTTTCACACGGGTATCCTGGGGTATCCCAAACTCAATGGAAGTCTCATCATGGGGGGAGTCGTACATCAGAGAAAAAACCCGAGGGCGGGCGACATCAACCCCATTGTCATGTTGTCATGGCATTCCTGTTGTAGCAAGGTTGTAGTGCAATAGATACATTCTTCTGTGGGGTACGAGACCTCCATACTGTTCACCAGTAGAACGCAAGTGGCCGTATTACCCCCCGTTTTGGAAGCATACGCTCCCCAAAATCATACCACCGAGGAAATTCAAAACGGGGTATTTTTGCCAAATCAATTGCGATTACGGTCGCGGGCTTGCAGCGCGGGTCGTTTGACTTCATATACATACCCTTGCAGCAACGATTGTTATTCTAGCCATTAGCGACAATGATATCGGCAGCTGCAGTGAGTGTCGGGCCAATGCAACAAGAATACCACTCGTGTGCGGGTTGTTACAGTTGCTGTCTGTGGCCATTCAGCTTCGCCGGGGGGAAGTACTAGCACAGCATTTTGTTGCATTGTCGTAGAGCTGCTGTAAATGACTAAAAACTGCTGATGTAGGTGCAAAACAACAAATTGCAAAAACGACAATTCCTGTTCTTGCTGGAGTACAGCAGTGGTGTAATCGTTATATAGACTAAACCACTGAGCCACTCAGTCAGCGGTGGGCTGACTGAGTGGCTCAGTGGTTTAACCCTCCCACCGATAACATTCTCCAGGGTGATCAAACCCCTAATCAATGCCTGGTTTAGCCTTTATATATATGGTCCTTTTCTCGTCATGAGTTCCATTTTATAGTGGTTCACTCCACTTCCGACCCTCATGATCGAGTGCTCTTCTTTCATAGGGGTTCTCTCCAGAAAAAGGGAATAACGACCCGAGGGTGATGAGGTGGTGAGACTACCGGTAGACGAATAATGAATGATGAAGGTGCTACGACCACGCACGGTACAGTAGTCGAGTACGCAGCTATAAAATACTTCCAGAAGAGAATTCGGAATATTCTGGCAGCCAGTGCCATTTGGAACAGAAGAACCTCGACAGCGGCACCCATGGCATGCATTGGGGTTAATGCTTCTCATCGCCAACAACACACGGCGGTGGAGTAGTGTGAGTTATATCGTCTGCAGTAGCAGTAACAACCCTGCTAGGCATGACACGACGACGAGGTATCACGAGGTGCCACACAGTCTGTGGCGCATACAGGCGCAAAACGAGTGGTATACAGTAAATACTTCGCAAACACGACAATATTTGGGGTAAGTACGTAGTGTAAACAGAAGGATTGAGCTACGTGTACGAGCGTACACGCCAGCTATTTCGAGAGAATTCATTCCATTCGGAACATTTTGGAAGATCAGAACAGCTATTGATAAATCGACGGACCACCACGGTAAGCATTCATTGCGAATAATAATGCTTCAAATCGTCAACACATAGTGGGATCAGTCTACAACAGCAGTAAAAACCCTATCGTTGTGACACGAGGAGAATCAACCTCCAGCTACGTGCGACCCGGGAGCTCTATAAAATAGTGTTCCTGTTTGGAGTTGTTTTCTATGATACGTGCAGCTCCGAACACCACCACCACTAAAATTCGGTTGGTCGGGTTCATTTGCTCGCCATCCAATCCGCGGCGATTGTTCTACCTCAGTCAGATCCTTGAACGAGCGAACGATGGGTACCAAAAGGCAGCATACTACTGCAGTACGTATATCGCAGAGGTTGCATTTCTGTAGATCGAGACTCCGAGTCGAGCATCGAGTACTCCGAGGTATATGTATCATACTCGTACGGGAGGTCGTGGTGGCGCTCTGCTCGCACGAGCACCGCAAAATTACACACAAAAAATGAGGGCTCCCCGTTGGTCGTTTTTTTATTTTATCGTTCTGCGGCTGACGTATTTGTACATAAACAAAAATGAGATCAATTAGTTTGCGACGAACAAGCGGAAAGAAGAAATCGCACACAGGATAGGGTGAGCCTGCGTGCGCTTTGTTGATTACGAGCTTGCACCGTGCAGGAACACTCTCTAAGACGAACACTCTACTCTGAGATGGTGTGGTAGCACTGCAGCATCTACTGCATGCAGCAGTAGTAGCGACGTTAACGCCGAGCATTGCTTGGTCGAGGGGTACTCTGGGTTGTAGCTATAGTAGATTGCACGCGGAATTTCGTTGCGGTAAAAGCTGAAGGGAGGGTGAACGGACCGAAAAAACGCCGAACAAGGGAGATGGCCCATACTAAAACTTCAGCAGTACCACCAAAAATCACGAAGGGGCGCAGGGTCGATGATCTACAGCAGTACTAACGTACTAACGCTACTGTACGTACGAGTAGTACGTGCCGCATAAGAATAATAGTATTGATTGGCTGAGGGATACTTGGTTGGGTAGATCGCACGCGGAGTTTCGTTGCGGTGAAAGCTGAACGGAAGGCGAACGGACCGAAGAAACGCCGAACAAGGGAGATGGCTAGCCCATACTAAAACTATATAGTACCGCCAAAAATCACGAAAGGGCGCAGGATCGATGATCTACAGCTAGCAGTACCAACCCTGTGCGTACGAGTACGTGCCGTCTAAGAATAGTATTCACACTCGATCATGCTCTGACACCCAACACGAAGTCGCCTAAGACCACACCGCGATAACAGGAACCGCTCTATAGCAGCCCCCGTGCCGATAACACGTGGCGGATAGCACCAGCACCTCTGTGGACTGTCAAATACGTAGGCACGTCTGACGCTCGCTGCTGCTGGTTGCGTGGTGCTCTGTGTGTGTGTCATCTGGTACACCTTCATAGTTTTAGAGGTATGCACGATATACTGTTCCTTTTTTGGGTCGTTTACTAACGGCAAGAGTACAAACGAGTAGGTCAAAGTACAGGAGGTACACTACGTGGAAATTTTGCAGGTTGATTGCTGCGGTGTTGTTCTTCTGGCTCCATCCTGTGAGGCGATGGAGCCTGCTGTGTTATAGCCTGCTGCACTCGTATTAGAGCACCAGCCTTCGTCTACATGCAACCGATTCCCTCTGATTGGCTTCGGCCGTCTGTGTGTCGGGAGTCAGCGATACAGCACTTTGAGTGATGTGTGCGTGGCTGCGCGCCGGGCGCTGTGCTGCGCTTTGGGGTACTTTGAAGGATGCGCCTGCTGTGTTGTTGCTGTGTGTGCTTTATGGATGCTGAAGAGTGTATGACGATCGGACTAAAGAGACACAGCATCATCACCAGCGTAGTATCAGCATCAGGCGTATACATGCATATTCAGCATGGAGCACAGATAGCAGTAGTAGTGTCCATCAGCAACTTGCCAGCGAACTTCGTCGAATCAGCACACAGACCAGGTCGGGAGGCAACACACCACAACGATAGTTTCACACACCAATAATGTGGTGGGTGGCTCCCAGCAGCATTTTACTTGTAAAAGACAGGATAGAAAAGAAACAACAACAAACGGAATAACGACGTTCACCTCTGAGCTTGCAAAATACGACGAATGCTCCTTCCCGCGTGTTCGGAACGTTGGCCGTCCCTTGTCGGCCAGGCAGCTGCCCTGTGCTGTCGGGGCCTTCATCCTGTGCGCCTGGGGTTGTTGTCGCCACATGCAAGTCGTTTGGCTAGTTTACTACAAGTAGCTTGGGTCTCGAGGGGGGTAGGAAGCATGAATGAAGAAAAACAACAGCAAGCAGGGGCCGCCACATGAAACAAAGTCAACTACACAGCAGTACAGAGAGCTTGATCCACCGATCGCCCGTAAAAAACGGGTCATTCCTCGTGTCCTTCTGTCTTCGATCTTTGTGATCTTGTGGAGATAAATCTTTTTTATGAAACCCCAAATCTTCCAACGTGTTTTTCTTCTAAAACTCAAAAAACGCCGGGACGATGGGTAGGTTGTACTTTAATCAAGTGAGTATAATCCAAATGATTTTTTAAGTTTTTAGAGCTGTCTTTCGGAGACGCACGGGCAGACGCGAGTAGTGTTCCTCGAAAAGTTCCCTGGGTAGAACACAAGCTGAAAAATTAGCGGAAAAATATATGTGAAAAAAAACGAAAAAAGGGAGGACGCTATTTAGCTAAAAAACATACCAGATACAGTACAATAGTAATATCATACTGTTCTGTAGTATACCGGCCCGCTGATAAGAAACCGAGATATTGGTGGGTTTCTTATTTATGAAAGGGTCTGTCCCACACTAACTTCAGTATAACAGCAGTCCTTTTTCTTATTTCCCCGTAAATTGTAGGATGATTTTCGTGTGGGCCTCTTTCTTGTGAGAGGGCGGGTATAATAATAGTGTAGGATAGCTAGGATAGCCTTGAGACAGGCGCTGACCTGCGAGCGAAGCACGTTGTCAAGCAGAGTCCGCGCTGCAGGCTCAAGGTGTGATACAAACTACTGTATGTAGTTTGAATTCGATATAGGGTCCGTGCTGTTTGAATGCTGAGCAAGTATGTAGGGGGTCTTCGCGAGCCGGAAATTCGCTAAAAATGTTGATCGAGAGGCCGTCTGTGCGTGGAGAAGATACATTCTTTGGTTCGTGGTTTCTTGTGTGGGAAAGCGAGTGAGAGCAGCTAACTAAGTACTGTACGGGACACCTAATAAGAAACAGAAATACTGACCCAGGCTAGGTTTCTTATTTAGGAGGGGGGGTGTTCTACACTAACTTCAGCATAAAGGCTCCCGAATTAGTACTGTAATATACTGCGTGGACGGAAAACCTCGTGGACCACGTCGGAGAGCATGCCATGGGAGGCGAGGGCGGATAAGCCAGCACAGGATCGAATCGCCAAGATCTGTACCTGGTACGTCGCTCCGCAGCAGTGTGATGCTACCAGTCTGACGGTGTGTGTTTCAGTTTCAGACAGCAGTAGTAGTCGTCGGTGACTTTTTTTGTTGTCATCAGCGACGCGCGTCTTGTGGTCATTTTCATAAAAATGATTTCAAATACGTCAGCTGTGAGAGAGTTCGATCAAGTTGATGGTCAATTTATCAATTTTGTTTCGGCACAACTCGTATCCTAAAAAAAGGGTCTCGCTCTGGCTCTTTGCACGGATATCTATTTCAAATACTTCAGAGGTGCGTTCGATCAGTTACGCATTAAATGAGTGATCGAGGAGCACCGTCCTCTACTCTTCTGACACAAGTACCGGTTGTGCGTTGTACAGTCGAAGATGGTGGCAGCAGCCCCCTTTCTCTCGGCAAGGCCACTAGCGTGTATGATACCTGTATGACAACTGCGCATATATCACACCCGATGCGAGTATTCCCTCTCTTTTACTCGTATCTGGCACTACTATATACCAGGTATACAGTGAGTAATACTAAACTCGCCTGAAAAGCTACGACGAATGGCGCTGAACTACGAGTATAGCAGGCCGCTACGTAGCGTGTACTGCATGAATACCTGCGCATATATCATACCTGATGCGAGTATTCGTACTCGCGTAGTTGTACCTGATGCCAAACTCGTTAAAAATCTACGAGCATACATTGTGAACAAGGTGTATGAGTGGCACAGCAGTGCGAGCAGCAGTGCGCGTACAGCATGTATCCCCTGGTTATGTACTGGAAGACAAGAATAAGCGTGCAAGAATGAGGAGACAAGAATAAGCAGACAGGAACAAGAACAAGAATAAGAACAAGAATACCGGTAAGTCTAGCGATATACCTGGTACCTACGAAGGTTGGTACCGTCGAGTACAGTTTGATGGTCGTGTATCGATGGTCTACACCTTAACCCTTTTGGGGCTTCAGAGGGAAAAAAATGACGAAATAAAATTAAATTGACGATTCGAGAATCGGTCACACGAAGCAGGACTTTACGCCGGGTAGAACGTGTCTTAAAAGCGCAACGGTAGGAGCTATACGACACACGCACCGCATTATGATACTCGTTCTGCTAAAGCCTCTTCCTAGACAGTTAATAACGTCGCAAATCTTTCGTTATTGGTCGATATAAACGGGCCTCAAAAGGGTCACGTATGTATTAATCTACTCTGCGTTTCCCTGCAAATAAAACCTTGAAACCTTATACCCTACCGGTAGGTCGTTACCGTCGGGTATACATATTGCTGGTCGTGTATCGATGGTACGAATAATTACGTCAAAAGGCTCCTGGTACGTATATCTCCCCCCGAAATCCCGTGTGTGTGGCCCGGCGAGCGCCTACCACATGCCGCTGGTAGTGGCACTGCTCGCCTCAGTAGCTATTACATCCGATGGGGTTCGGACGCGGATGTTGGCGAATGGTCAATTGCAGGGGCCGAAATCGCCCCATCCACTGTTCGACAAGGCAAGGACATGTACCAGGTTTTCCCTAATTTTCGTGGAGGTCGGGCGCGGATATTGGTAAATGGCCAAGTGCAGGGGCCGAAATTGCTCCATCCACTGTTCGACCCGAATGTAAGCAGCTGCCGGGTACATTAGAATTCTCGCCCACGCGTCACGATGCCGCCTGTGCTCACAGCTGGGTACTACGTCGCTGTCTCTCGTGGTGGCGACGGGGCGCATATCATTTTGCGTACGAGTATAATGTTAGGCGTTGCTTTTCAAGCCATAAATCCGGAGTTTTTCTGTCCCACGTCTGCGCACGCGGGCGGCCGGACAAGGGTTCCCGGCGGCAACAATGTTGACGCTGCACCACCTTGCGAGCGTGGACGCGTCATTGTGAGGTTATATATGGGTGTTGTTAGGTTTGCGACTGAAGGACTTCTTGCGCCGGGTACACGGACAATACCTGGTTTTCCTTTCCGCATATTGTGTTGTCACGCACTGCCGGCTCACCTGAGTTCGGGCACTTGGTTGGCGATCACGTGATCGTGAAACGATTTTTCAAGCCCGGTGGCGGTGCAACCACGGATCTTAGTTGACCGTTGGTATCTGCGCGCAAAAATGTGTACGTCCACGTTTATATTTCCAGGCGCAGTCACAGCTCGTTGGCCCTCTCGCGCATATTTAATTCGCCGTTCATCCGAGAACAGCTTGTGTGCACCGTTTAGTGGCGTCCGTGAGTTTGCCGCGTGTCGTGGGGTGTACATGTGCTTCAGCGAAGCAGGCGTCTCGACTCGTTGGGTTCCCCGTGCACGTCTCATGTGCCGTTCATCATCCGGGAAAATGTTTCGTGCGCCGTTTAATGACCTCCGTGGGTACGCCATGTATCGCCGCAGAAGCGGGTTGCGTGGGTACTCGTATATTCGTGTGAATAGCACCTGTACATGGGGCGGGACTGGGTGCTGTTGCAGTGTGTGCGTCTGTTTCAGCGAAGCAGATGCCGCAACGTGTTGGCTTCTTCAGGCGTGTTTCGTTTGCCGTTCATCCCCGGAATGTTTCGCCGCCGTTCAGTGGTCTCCGTGGGTACGCCGCGTATCACCGCCGAAGCGCATTGCGTGGGTACTCGTATACGCGTCTGTCACACGGGGGACTGCATGCAGCTTCAGAGTGTGCGTCTGCTTTGGCGAAGCAGGTGTCGCACCTCGTTGGCGTCCCCACGGATGTTTTCGTGTGCCGTTCATCTGGGGGGGGTTGTCACTCGACGTTTAGCGGCCTCCGTGAGTACGCCGCGTACTACCGCCGACGTGGATGGCGTGGGTACTCGTATAATCGTGTGCCACAAGGGTGGACTGTGTGAAGTTGCAGTGTGTGCGTCTGCGTTTGCGCAGCAGGCGTCGCAACTCTTTGTCTTTCTCATGCATGTCTCGTGTACCGTTCATTCGGGGAAGCTTTTTGCGTGCGCCGTTTCGTGGCCTCCGTGGGTATGCCGCATATCGCCGCCGAAGCGGATCGCGTCGGTACTCGAATCTTCGTGTGCGTAGCGCCAGTCCACGGGGGGGGGAGTGCGTTCTGTTGCAGCCGGTCAGTGATGGTATGTCCTGATTCGCGCGTATCATTGGGCAATGTTTTTCCCAGGTGAATTTTTTCTTCTTTTTTTCCAACCTAGCTACTTTTTCCCCGGGGGTGTTGCGAGACGGGCCGTCTATCCCGCCGGTGCGACGGACTAACGTAGACCCTTTTGGCGGAACCGCTCAACTTACTACAGCGCAGTGCTGCCCGTGTTTAGGTTCGCATTCGTGGATCGAAGGGCGACCTGGCTAGGAAAGGGGCAGTTCCTACGCGTACCCGGAAGTTGGTTTGTTGCGTCGATGGCGATCACGCCGATCGCATGATCAAATTTACGTCTTATAATTACCTTATTTCTTCCCCGCCGGCCCCTTGTTGCGTGCTGCTTTGGCAGCGATAGACAGTCTATGTGGACCCCGCTTCAATCGCAGACAACCCTGGGAGAAGTGGTTCCGTTGGCGGGAGTGCTCGCGCGGACGAGTACGCTCGGAACTCCCTAAGGATTGGAGGCGCAACGCAGTTGTCGAAGAGGGGAGCTGTACCAGAGGTGTTGCAGCCTGGCGGTCGATATGCGTGTTCCGCCACGGGGCAGGACGCCAGCTGGGTAGCAAATGGAACGGCTCAGGAGGGGCGTGGTAATGGGATCCAGGCAGGGCCGAGTACAGAGTGGGGCGAGTTAACCCACCTAGTGATCTGGATAAGCAGACGTCGGCATATCTATATTTCGGTCACGCAGCAGTGTGCATGGGTGCGAAGTGAAAAATATGCAGAAGTTGGGTTATCACGCTTGGTTCCCATGGTATAGCGACAAGGGGGGGGGGAGGGCGCTAGATTTTTTTCGCAATCCGGGTCAATCCCATTTGTTGGAGGCTGGTGTCGAGCGTTCGACATTGCCAGTTGGGATGGAAGTTGACTCGAGTTTACGGATGATAGCGTGGGGCTGCTGTTGGAGCAACCTGAGGGGCCTGCCCTTCTCTGCCCCCCCCCTCGTCTCCGAGCGGGGGGGTGTGCAGTAATATGATGCAAATTCGAAAGCAAAGTGGAAAGCATAGTATTTTCGAGGCACAAGAAAATGCAAGTTTTTCACGTATACGGAAGAAATCCAGAGGATACGATCCAATCAAGAAAAATGCCCATGCATGGCGTCACGGAGATACAAACTTCTTGCCTCACCCGGGTTTTGATATTCCCCTCTGAAGTCCCTTAAGGGGTTAACGCCTGCCAAAAATAAAAAATGCTGAGGGAACATTTACCATTGCAGAATAACTTTACACCACCAAAGGAGTCAGTGGTACCAGGCTCGCCAAACTACACGTCGACCGGATGAAAAAACTTCAGTTAGTTAACGTTGCACGTCGGCGGCTAATGTTGCTATATCCTTCTTCCGTAATGGTATAGGCTAAGACATACATCAATGTGTGCCCGATGCATGCCTTGCATGCATAGTGGCAGGGTCGCGTGCTTCAACGATTGACTTTGCGCGGAGGGTTAGAGACCACGTACTGATTCCTAAGAGATTAGTTTTTGGCACATCGACGAAAACACTAACGTCGCGCGTAGATGTGCACGACTAAGCACGCTGACGTAGGCAAGGCACCCCGCTCCGTGTGTCCGAGACCTATCCGGCGCTCTCGTCCCACTCGCCTTGACGAGGAGGCGCTCGTGCGCCCCCTCCCCCACCTCTCTCTCCTACTGAGAGTGTCCTGTGTGTTCGGAGGGGGAAGGGAGTCAGATCGTCGTATCATCCACCGCTGCGTAATAAGGATATTTTTCCTTTACTTTCCTTCGCTCTTTGGTCTCGCGCATGCAGCAGCAGCAGCAGTATGCCTTCTTCTTGCTCCCTATTTGAACGCTTTCGGTCATGTTTCTATTAGAGTACCCATCCAAGAAGATCGAGCGCACTCCGTCTCGATACGAGTATCCGTCCAAGAAGACAGTCGTTTGAAACAAACGCCTAAATAAAACCAATCAACTCCCTTGCACAAAGGAACTAACGTCAAATGTGAGCGCGGGCAGCAAGGTCATAGCGAATGCCACGCACTGAGAGTACGGGCGATGCAATGCCGTTGTGTGCGGGTGACAGTTGTATGTGTGTCGTGTGGGCAGGTATGACGATATATGTGCGAGTCGTGTAGGTGCCGGCGCAAATTAAATGATACGCCACTTGAGAATTGTCGCCGTATTCCAATCCAACAAAACAACTTACAGTGGTATTGACGAAGGATGCGCTACGAGTACTTGGATGTTTTCGTATATACGCCACTTGAAGATTATCTTCGTCGTCCAACACAAACTGCGACAAGGGGCTCGTCTCTTCAGCTCGGTGACAAAGTTCGAGTTGAGAGTAAGGCCGATACGGTGCTATCATCGTGGATGCGATCTTATCGAGGACGCGATGCTATTGTGGGGGCGCGTACCACGGTGTGCGATCTGCAATGGCGCTAGCCAGGGTGTCCGTCTCGTCATCATCCACTTTATTGTCGCCTCAGGAGCTCTCCTCCACTGCACGGCTCCAACAAGTACTATTAATAGATGGCCAGGGTGAGGGGAGGGGGACGCCTGGCTGCTTCCAAAGAGTACGTTGCTGTTTTTGTTGTTGTCGTAAGCACATCAGCAGCAGTGGTAGTAGTGGTGGTATTAATAGTACGTACTGTAGTAGGTACCATAGAGATACGACAGCAGCAGCAGTGGTGGTAATACGTACGTATCATAGAGATACATGTGAGTACTCGTACGTATTTTATTACGTATCATAGAGATACGTGTACGACTTATCAATCCACACCAACAACAACAACAACAGCACGTACAATCGTGGGGATGATGTATGATGTGCCCCAAAAACATTGAATTCGTGAACAGGAA
>JBBMKB010095951.1:0-10819 GCA_037833945.1 Alaria marginata | reverse complement strand
GTATTTCGGTCGAGATATTGAGCTCCTAATGTTAGGAGCTCAGGGACTTATTGCTGCACCCCTACCGTGGGATGACTCCCCAGCAATAACTTGTTTGCATAACATGAAAAATAGTGCTCTGGCGAAAGTTGTATAGAGCCCGTCGTTCGACACGGAATCCTGCTATCGTAGTGGACTCGCCGTTTGCCGCCGTTTAATGCGACTCCGCCGAGGGACTACTCCTATGTCTTCTGGAGTCTTCAGCTTTTATGTGTTTGTGGCTGCGCGATATACACTTACCTGGTATCGTTTATTCCGTACTCTGCGCCAATAAAACTAAAAAAACAGTTTGTTATTGGGGCACAGAGCCACTTTGCCGAGTGGGGCCGAGACACGGCGGAGAAAAATGGGCAGCCCCCCTGCATCAGCACCAGTCTGCGCTGATACGCTGTGTAAGAGCTTACCGCGCGCTGCATTACAGCTCGTCCGGGCGATGCTCATGCTAGGCAATGTTTATTCGCGCAAGTTGTGAGTCAGTTGCGTTATGTTCGGGCGTATCATTTCCGCTCCGGCTACAATGTAGTGTACAAACCTCGAAAGGTTCGACCCAGTAACCTGGTCAGCTGTGCCGGCCATTGACCTGCCTGGTGGGGGACTTGAGTAACGATCAGCTAGTCTCTCTTCCTGAGGAGATTTAGCTAAGTTCACCGGTTTTCAATACGTTGTGAGTGCCGCGAAATACGTTGAACATCTTTTGTTGTCCTGCACGTCCAGATACCTGAGCGAAAATAATCTGGCAACTCTTCCTGAGGAGCTCTTTCAAAGTTCGCCGGGTCTACATTATTTGTGAGTGACGCGGAAAAACATCGAATGAAGGAACGCTACTGTAGAAACGCTGATGGCCCCATTGACCGCCCAACTTCACCGCACACACGCCGAAGAGGTGCTTGTCCATAGCGTATCATCGGCGTGCTTCACCGGCCTCGCAAACCTACAGCAATACACGCATGCGTGGCTGATGCCACACTTTGCTGTCACTGCTCGCCCTGATGGTAAATATTAGACCTGACCACAGCGCCGTCTAGGTCAGGCCGTCCACTACTACGTCGAATACTCGAACTATGGTAGTGCTGGGATGTTCCCGATGGATCTTCGCCAATATTTATATGCCCACGCTAACATTTGCTTACTATTGACTTTCACGCCTCCTTCGGTTTGGCTATTAATAGGCGACAATTAGGCTGCCAGGTTTTCCCTGTTTTATACGTCAAGTGTTGCTGAATGTATGCACTAGTGGAACAGTTGTACGGCATGCACTAAGGTGTCTGGATGAGCGCTAGGGCCATTCTTGTGCATGGCGTTTTTTCAACACAAGGTCCTGGAGGTTCCAACCGTGCGTTGTGAGACCGGCCGTATCCACCGTCAAGGTAATCCCGCCCTCTCTCCGGCCGTGCCTGTCGATACATTTTTGAAAACGTCATCGCGGATTAGGAGCTTGGCGAGCAACGAAATCACATCCCTGCCGTCCGGCCTGTTCGACGGATGCGTGAATTTAACATCTCTGTAAGTTACGCCACTATGTTCCAACGGCTTTATTTGGTACGTTTTGGCTAGGGGATTACCCCTTGTTTGGTACGTTGGTTGTTGGAGGTTGCTGCGTACGGTACAAACACAACTAATCCTAACCCTCACCCTAATCCCAATGTTCGATCCACCAATCACTGTTAAGGGCTAGTCGTCTTCGTGTCGTAGGCAGACTGCGACAACCAAAGCGTGGAACAAATGGTGAGCTCTACTGATTTGTTTTCGCCAACTGCAGGAATTTGCGAGGGTCCTCCCATAAGGAGCTGTATGCCTCACCGACAAAGTAATTTTGACAAAACACGAAGGTGCAACCCCGTGGTCTATCCCATGGCCTAGGTAGGTATCGAAGGATATGTGTGAATCTCAGATGGAGTTCCAACCACGTGCGGTATTTCCTTAGTTGCGATGGTTGAGAAGCCCCACCAGCTAGACACCAGGTTTGGTCCAAACAACGTGCTTCGTACCCCTGATGTATCACACGTGTCCCCCGACATAGTGCATGCCTGCAGCGGGAAAAAGCGGCCGCGCGATTGCCCACATTGAAACGCGGGATGGTTTGCTCGGTGCGTAATGTCCTGTCCGGCCACCTCCGCCTGTTGCCGTTTATGTTTCCTTCGTGGGGAGTTAGGAATGTTGAAGACAACCCGCTCAGCAGCTTGCCGGCAGACATCTTGGACGATACCGTGTCTTTGGAAACACTGTGAGTACAAACATGTCTGGACTGGCGCATCATGCCACGTCGGTTTTTTGTTTGAAGATGTCCATACAATACTACGGACCTTTGGCGATGTTTGGGAGTTGCCGTGATCTAAACAGGCTGCCATCAATGCATGGAGATACACCTGATCATATATTATATGGCCTCTTGATTGAAGAATCCCATAGGGCCGCGATTGCTGACAGTTTTGTTGAGCTGCTGTTGTCGGTGTGCCGGTGTTTAGGCCCCTATTTGAGAAAGGCACATGCTTGCCATTCGCGCATCGTGCCAAATGCTCGATTTGGCGTCGAAGATGCAGTGGAAGTCTATTACAAACGACCGCGAAGCGTCCTTTCCTTGTAAGCACAAAAACGCCACCGTCAGACCTAAGAAGCAAGGGCTCAAACAGCCGGGCCGCCCAAATTGCTTCCCCTAACGATAGCCTCGCGCGGAGCATGTGTACTGATGGTCTCATAAAGTATATGTGATTGATTGGGAGCACCCATGGTTGGTTTCACGTCGCAGTTGCTGCTGGCTCGTACCTCTGAAGGTACGCCGGCAGAAGATTACCCCGACAGGGCGAGTCGTCTATACCACGAGGATCATCACGACAAACTATTTCCCGGGATGCGCACGCTCCGATCGCTTGCGCAAAGGGGGTGTGTAACCTTGACCCCACGAGCGGCTATTAGTCTGATCGTCCGGGCCGATGCTTCGATGCCTTCCGTGATACAAAACACTGTTTCCCACCTTTCGCCATGCTGTCATACCCTGTGGATATATTCAGGTGGCTCGAAACCACTAGCCTCTCCACCTTGCCAGCGAGTATATTCCAAGGAACGCCTGCTCTACAGATGCTGTGAGTCCATTCGCCCAATTTACAAGGGCAGGGGAAAGAGGAAGTAAAGTGTAACCAAATGCGCGAGGATTTTTGGCTGGCATGCCCTATATCGCTTCCGAATTTAGCTGCAGCCTTCCCTCGCCTCGTGCATCATTCACGCCGCACACACTACTTTATTCTCCTGACGGCAACACATGGTGGAGTCAAAGCAGTAATTCTGCCCTGGAACATCGAACATCACACCGATAGTTTGCTGTGGGAAAGAGCGAGACAGTGTCGCCGGCAGTCAGCGGGAGTTGTCAGCATCAAAGCAATCGTAAGGCGAGTAGACCATCCCGTTACTTTTCGGTGCTGTAAGTTTCATGACCCATGCATAGCAGGATCGCCGCCGTAAGTCTCAGTAATGATGTTGTTTGTTGCACACAGACGAGGTGATCAAGCATCATGCATTCATATATATGTGCACCACTATGTCTCTCCGGTCCCCATCGGTGACGAACCAGGTCACTGTCCGACAGTGAGATCACCACCTTGCCGGCCGGCATCTTCGACAGTACGCCGGGTCTGGAAAAGTTGTGAGTGGATCTACATGAATGGGCTGACAATGCTCTTCGTGTTATTGTTGTGTCGAGTGGTTTAGAGGTGCTCCAGTTACTGTGGCTCGTCCGACGAGAGGCGGACGAGCCGTGGTACGATCTCGGTTGCACTTGAGCGTCGTATAGACCAAACATCTCTCACCGACTGAGCTCATTAACCAGGGAGCTACCTCGTACTGGTATGCAATAGGCCCACGCAAAGGAAAGAACCTCACGTGAACGTCAAACTCACTTAAGTGGGAATGCCGACACGTTTGGATTAAAAAACGTGCCAAGCGGTAGGTGCTACATCGTACACAAAAGTTTACCACTATGAATCAGCCTACGTGCGAAGTTTGCTGAAGATAGGTGTCAGGGTAAGGTTTCCAGTGTTGCTTTCAATAGGCGCTGCCCGTTGATGAGGTCATACCGTATCGTTGGATCCGATACAAATTACGTATTACTTATTGGTTTGTGTAGCGGGCGTAGCTTTTGCAACGGTAATCAGTTATGTTGTTTCGGCGAGGTTGCGAGCGGCACCGTTCCTACGTCGGTAGAAGATGTCGGGCACTAAAAGTATCGACGTCTCGTGGTCCTCGTGCCTCGCATGCCTAGCAATAGTTTCACGCGCAGCACTCCAGGACATCGTCGTGCTTGACCAGCACGACAGACGACGTCTCCTGGCCACATAATCATTGTTTTACTCGCGTAAGTGTGGCTCGCAGCACGACGGGGACTTTTGTTGTTGTGTCCAAACCCATTCAGAGGTGTATCCGGGCACTAGACAGTAGAGATAGCAACGTGGTTTCGAGGATAAATGCCAGGTTGGTGGCGCCGTTATGAAAATACACCCCCCCTGTGCAGTTTTGCTGGTGAGCGCTATCAGAGCGGGGGTCGTTGCAATATATTGGTTTTCCTCTGCCGCACATCAATGAGTCCAAATTGCGCACATCAATGTGCCCCGTTTCCTCGTTCACGGCTGTTTAATTCCCATGTGTACCGATCAGGTATTTTATGGCAAACAGCCTCACGGAACTACCAGCTGGTCTGTTCAACGGACTGATAAATGTGGAGTATCTGTGAGTGCGCCCGGCAGTTTGAACATCTCCAATCGTAGAGGTAACCGGGGAAATTTAGACAAAGTCGTTGTTCTTGTCGAGGGCTGGTCTTGTTAGTGAGTACGTTGCTATAAATGGGTCAACGACGACCTGGCTACCCTCGAAGTATTGCACCGAAGCTACTAGTCGTCTGCCTACTTCCAGAACAAAACCTGAACCAACGGACTGATAAATGTGGAGTATCTGTGAGTGCACCCGGCGGTTTGAACATCTCCAATCGTGGATAAGTACAGAGGAACCCAGAAAAAATTTGACGAGGTCGTTGTTCTTGTCGAGGGCTGGTCTTGTTAGTGAGTACGTTGCTATAAATGGGTCAACGACGACCTGGCTACCCTCGAAGTATTGCACCGAAGCTACTAGTTGTCTGCCTACTTCCAGAACAAAACCTGAACCACAGCCATATCGGCACGTCTCTGACATAAAATGCGAAATTCCCTCTCGCATACCAGGTGGCTTCATGAGAATATGATCACGACGCTACCCTCTGGTCTGTTCGACGATTTGACAGCGTTAAAGACTTTGTGAGTGCACCCAGATGTTTGAACATTTCCCTTCGTGGGTATATAAGGAGGCAGGCGGAAATATGCGAAACTAGTCGTTGTTTTGTCGGGGAGCTTCTCCGTTAGTGAGTACGTTGCCACGAATGGGACAACGACAACCTGGCTACCCTCATAGAAGTGAACCCGTGCGACTAGCCGTCCAGAACCAAACTTGAATCACATCTAAACCGGCACTCCTCCCGGACAAAAGATGTAACAGTCCTTGTGTGGCTCAAACCAAACGACTATACGAAAGAGATGCGCGATCTCGCCCATCGTCGGGGTATATTGTTGCGCAGGGCGTGTATAGCAGGATCCACGTGCCGGATATTTCGATCGTCGCCCTCTACCTGCCACTCTGTGCAAACGGCGCGAACTGCATCCCACCAGGAACAGTGATGGGGATATACTGAGGTATTGCGGGTACATGTGTTCATGAGCGTCATACCTCGTCATGCCATGTGTCCTGGTTGCTCGGCATCTGGGCGTCGTCTTGACGCATTTTTGTGCATCGGGCACATATACTGTTCGATGTGTACGGGAGTACTCTCTTCTGCAGCCAATGTTATGTTAACATATAAGACGGCGACAATAAAAACAATCAGATAATGGAGAACCGCGTTCTCGCCCATTTTTTCTAGAGATATCGATGTGAAGGGCGCGTACAGTAGCCTCGACGTGTGATCGTGTCCTACAGCTCTACACTGTGTAGAATCGGTGCTGCAAGTGTTCTCTCCGAGCCGACGAGGCCGGGATGCTACTTGGGGACGATACTCTGAACCTCGAGGTGTTTGTCTCCTTTCGTATACAAACTCCAAGAGCGGTCACCACGACTTGCGATTGACGACGGCTGTTTCCCTCGGCATTGTTAGTGAGTCGTTACTCCAGTACAGGAGGCACGCATTAAGATTCGCGTCCCGTAGGATATCTTGTCCTCACCACGTTGCCTGCGATCTTTGGAGACGAATAACATCATTTTCCGCCAGGAGCCGCGACGGCGATAGAGAAATGTTTTTTCACATACCAGGCATGCCAGTAAGCATCAGATCTCGCCGTAGCCTTTACCCTGCCTGCCCATATTCTGGACGTATTCTTCGACGCCCTTCGTGCATCGAACATACACTGTTGTCGACTTGTTGCACTCTCTAGTTTAACCAAGCCAACCTGCTTGCGACCGAGCCAATGTTGTTCCTACGGTATAAGGCGGCTGAGGGAATACTTACAGTTTAGAACGCCTGAATAGACCGCCTCCAGACAAGGTGTCCCTCGTAATTTTCGCCAAATATCATCAGGTCAAAGTAGTGGGATACGTCTTGAAGGCCTGAACTCGTGACGTCGAATCTTACACCTCGAACCATCTCCGTGAAGATGTGTTTTCTGACCTCGCGTCAAAACATCCCAACTCTGCGTGTTTCCTTCAGCCAACTCCGAGCCCACGAGTTCCGGTGCCGACAATGAGTCGTGTGCATAATATCACCTGACCACACTAGCCATACCCGCGGCTGAGTCGTTGACGTTTGTGTCCGTTTGTTCCACCCACAGGGGCCTATCTGAAAACGACCTCGTCACCCTACCCGCTGGACTGTTCGATGGGCTTGGATCGCTAGGATACCTGTAAGTACCGAAAGGAGCTGTCATCGCGATTAGGTGGAGTCTCGGACGCATGATTGCTTCGTCGCGACCTATCTTCGGTCGATATGTGTTAGTGTAGGCTGGCGGTATACCGTGTCCTACGTTGCATGGGCACTTGCGATTGAGGACACCTTCTACTACAGTAGCCCCTGCAGATATATCCAGTTTTAAATTGCTCCTATTCTACACAAACGAGACAGACATACGTGTGGTGTGATCAAGATATCCTGAAGTGCTTCCTTCGCGGGCATGCCACCCCGGAGGAGTATAAGAAAAAACGCCAAGCACTTTGTCAGTGTGCACCTCCGTCACGGAGATGTTTCCGACTCGAGTGGTGGTTTGAATGACGGTACGATGATACCAGACGTATCTGCTTTGGTAGAGGAACGTTTCCGGCGGAAGGGGTTTGTTACCTGCGTATCTGATTGTCTGGGGAAACACTCCTCGTCGATGATGGTGGTAGCGTTTCGTTTGTACAGGGCTTTTCGATTGCTTGCCTATAGCTCATGTGATTGTTCCCCGTGTTGGGCGACGGCGTTTCTCCAAACGGGGTTTTGCGCGAGGTACGGTATACACCCCTTATTTAATGGGCAACCCGAGCCAAAGTGCTTGCCCGCTCTATAGAGTACAATGGCGTGGCTGTGTCTTCAACAAAACGCGTGTGGTCGTATCTACAGTAGAATCCCCTCGAAATCGTCTCGGGTAGCGTCCTGCAATCTCCCTAGTTAGCGTCTCGCCACCATATCCCATGCTATTCTACGACCGACGACCGTTTCACCGGTATGATATCACCTAACTCAGAATGGCTGATCGCTGCTTCCAGTACTTCGTTCACCTCACAATTTGACCCGTGTTTTCTTGGTGCAACAATGCCTCCATGTGTTTCTCCGCCCTGCGCAGGTACGTGGAAGGAAACGAAGATCTCCAATGCCTCCCCGAAACGTGAGAGCCTATTGTTCTCGGATTAGGCCGCTGTGAAATGGGTCTATATGTTTCCCACGTGATGAAACCTGTGGTACCATGGCGCCTAGTGGCGCCAGGTGTGCATGCTGAACCACGCCGATGATACCTTCCATTTGGACACTCTTAGGGTTCTCAGTCCGGTAACACTTCGATTTCGGCAACGCTGCCCCCGCCGCCGGCCATGCACCATAATATACTGTTTATCCGAGTCGTGTGTGGGATCATTAGATCCGTCCGCATTGATCCGTCCGCATTCCATCAAAGTTCGTGTTGCGGCTTGGAAGCCGTTCCACTTCCACGCCAGTTGTGTACAACGTGACTCACTCCGTGCATCCGCCAAATGTCAACCTTGTAGCTATCAGTTTAACCCTGACCCCTATCTACCACGACGCCGTTTTTTGTTTGACAACGTGTCATCGTCCTGGCGAACCGCAGAGATTCCGACGTGACTCTTCCGGAAGGGTTCGACGACACCAGTGTATGCGGTCAGTGATCCCCCACCGCCAAGAAGTCGATTTCGAATTAATCTCGTTTGGGTGACGGATCGGTAACCTAGTTCAGAGCTACCGATGGGGACCGGGTTGCTTGTTCAGAAGTATGTGTTCACTGCCAAGATATCGAAGGTAGAGGCTTGTGTTTAGATTACGTAACCCGCTGGTTTCGTCGCCAAATCCCCCACAGCGGTATTTTGCTGTTCATAATTGGGGCTCCTGGTTGCGTTGAAGGAATATTTCCGCGACCGCCGCCTGGCCACATATTCGGTGAAATGCATAGATTTGGCAACATCGAGCAAATGCTCGGCGTCTCGTAAAGGACAAGCTGAGTCGGGTAGGTGGTACTCGAGTCTCTACGACACTCAACTATAGTATACGTGGGCGCATGAACTAAACCCTCAGACAGTCAGTCTACTGAACCTTGAACGGTGGTCTCGGTAGTCGACGCCGAGATGCTTCGCTTTACCTACAACGATGCTGACCCATACACAGCAAAGTGAGTATTGGCTCCGAAGTGCGGGCTGTCTTATCCGACGAGGGGTGATAAGGACGTATTAGGTACATCCGTAAGCGTGATGATCGCCACGATTTCGTTGGTCACTTGTTTTCGCTTTATGCTCTCATTGATCACAGTTTGGTTTGTCACGCAGTTTTATTCGAAGCTCGAGTAAAACGTGGTTTGAACAACGTTATCCTTACTGCATCTGAAAAACGGAACACTTTTCGACGCCATCAAAAACGAACATGTTTCACCCAGACAAGTTGTACGTTCATTGTACAGCGTATTGGCACAATCGCTCGCGTTCAATGTTTCAATATCGTGTTTTGATTGCTGGTTTCTGGAAAACAGCAAATTACATACACTGAAAATGGACGGTTGCGCCATCCTTACCGAAATCTGCTTTCCGAGGGTACAACCAAAGCAAAATAGGTAGAAAAAACAAAGAACGCAAACTTTCATTTTTACTCAGGGCACCGTTTGACCCCAACAGCGTGTGGTCCGATACCTTAGTTCTTTCAGTGGTACCATCTACTGTAACCGATCTCACACAAAAAAAGGCCCTTCTCCATTGCGGACTACTGTAGGGGGGTTACCTTTGGGGCCTCTTTTTTCACCGCCTCCGAGCCACCCACGCGCGCTTCGAGCTATCATGGCTATTATATCTACTTGCGCATGTGGTTTGCGGTTTCATGATATGCACCGCTATGGAATTATTAATTTGGAGGCGCCAACAAAACATGGCTTGGTCCGTTTGTGAGCGAGGTATGGAGTCACTGGCGTGAGTGGCCTAGCCTCGGTTGTGAACATGGATGTATACCCCTTGGTCGACTCCAATCATGACATCGTTGCCTCCATGCTGTTTGTATTCGATTTCCTGCGCAGAGTGCCCGGAGGAGCCAACCTGCGACGAATATGGCGTTGCGTGCGAGTGCCAGTCCGGAGAAGACGGCTACAGCTGCGGTGTGTCAATGAATCGAAGCTACTATTTCATATAGCGGCGACATCTGTGCCAAAGTTCCAATGCCGATTTCGTTTCATCTCTCGAGCATACTTTTTTGCCTCTTTTTTGTCCGGCTGGCGTATTTCATACTGGTACCCTTAAGTGCGCAGCAGGGCGGGGTGTGCGTTGTGGTATGGAAGGTTGCCACCGACTGCGCACCGTGGTAGCAGTGGTTCCTGTCAAATGGGAATATGTTTAGATGAAGTGAAGGGGAGGAAGCGTTTTGACCAGAACTGGCCGCTAAATTGCAACACTTAAATTAAGACCGTTGTGTATATACAGTAGGTGTCTTTGTAGTGGCGGGGTACGATACGTACCCCGTATCGAATAACATACAACTGCCTGGAAACAGGCTGCGCGCAGCCCGCTGCATTCTCAACATGCGCGTTTCCGCACAATTTCCTTCTTATCCCCATGTAAACTGCAGTAGGACACGAGGAGGGCTTTTGCCCTACGCGGCGTATTGGCATCAATCGATGCCGTTCAAGAACCCTACTTAAAATCACTGAAGACCTCCATAAAGCAGCTTGTTTCTTTCTTGTTAATACTAACTGAGGTGTCCACGCCGCGCACCGTGCTCCGTTATGTGTCTATCCTTATGTGCCCTGTGCCGCCCGTTGCAGTGGGATCCTCTTCTGACGAGCTAATCAGGGCTTTTTCCTGCCCGTCGTCTGGTGAGTGTTACACCAAGGCTATCATCCGGGGAGGTACACCCCTATTTTGTCTACGTAGGTTGGGCCGCTGGCGCGAGTGGCTCGGTACGTAAGTCCTAAACTCTAAAGTCGGCTGAAGAACAGCGATAGCGCAAGGCGCAACTGTAAGATTATAGGGTTAGCGTTATTTATGAGTCGTCCCACGGTAGGGGTTGCACTTTTTGGGGTCAAACGTTCCTGAC
>JBBMKB010095950.1:0-22875 GCA_037833945.1 Alaria marginata | reverse complement strand
AAAATAATAATGAAAACACCAATACTGCCCCGTACGTGTTTTCCTTACATAAACCACGCCCACGCGAGACGGAGAGGAGTATCCCTTCAAAATTCCCCAATAACGATGGCGAAACAATCTACACGCCGGCATATGACAAAACGTCGTGCAAACGAACGCGTCGTGTTTGCTGCTCGTTCATTCTCGAAACTAACCAACACTTACGTGCCCTTCCCTGCCCTGCCCTGCCCTGCCCTGTCCCGCCTGTCCAGCACTACGACCACTGCTGCTGTCACTCGCCGCATTCAATGCTGGACTGGACGCGTCATGGACGGGTACTGGCTTCGCCGTCGCAACGGGGGTCTCAAGATACGGCTGCTGGTTGAAATTTAACGCGCTTTTTGCCCCGTATTGAGATAATTCGGACGCGGATTTGAGACACTACGACTATTTTGGCAATTAACGCGTTGTTTTCCTGTTTTGAGAACCTCGGAGCAGGGGGGGGGGGGGTGTACCTATTATCATGCACTAGGTACCAAGTATGGCTGTAGTCTAGAGACCATAGACCCTCGCATCCCTAAAAGCCGAGACGAAGCATGTCGGCTTTTCGCTGATCAAGCAGAAATTGCTTGACCAAGCTCGAAGCGCCGTGAGATGTTCAGCGATTCGCACCAAGGGTGAGCCGCGTCCCAGGCGGAATTCGGCCCTTTGTGCTTACTTTCTTGTCACGGACGACAACTTCGAATGACTAGATTGCTTTCCGGTATGCCCACTTCTAGAGACAGCCATGGGGAATGCTATGCAACTGCCTCGTGTGTGCCCGGCCGAATATGCACTACGTGGTACGATCATCCCCCTTGTGCGGAATAAATAAGGTTCTCTACCCTGCACAATATGATCTACCGTAACTCGGTCGCCGTTCGTTCACAGCCATTAAAAAGAAGAAGGGCTTATGAACCTGGTTACCAATCTCACGCACTGTAGCGGCTGGGTGATGATCCGAGAGGCACACAGACGATTGGGACATGACGTAGGCGGCGAATGCTGACAGATGGTGTGGCGGTATCATAGCGGCGTAAGGGTCGGCGATGGTGACGGTCGGGGGGGGGTAGTGGCGTAGACAGCGAGTGGTGGCGAACATGGTGATGTTTGCGGTACAACAGAAGTGCTTGCAGGTTATCGACGGCGCGTTGGGAACCTCGCACGACTGATAGTGCACTGCCACTGTAATATTCGCGTGAATCTTTGTTGGGACCACCCGCTTGCGCCCGCCCCCACCCGAACAGTACGTAGAGCATTTTCAGTTAGTGCAGTGCGGGACACCGCGACCGGGCGGAACTCGTCGCGGGACTTTGATCGAACGGCCGAACCCCCCGGCTGTTACCTGCAGGCTTTACCGTCGCCATGTGTATGGACCGCGTTGCATGGTACTTGGTTCATACTTCGTAAAAGTGGTAACAGCAGCAATGGTAGCGGCAGGAGAAGCAGCGGGAAGGAGGTATTTGAGGCATCCTGGCAATTTTGATGTTTAATGTCTGTTTTGCCGCTCGAGAATCTCGGAGGAGGGGATGGAGTGGAAACTAGAGGCACCCCGACAATTTTGATGTTTAATGTCTGTTTTTCCTGCTCGAGAATCTCGGAGGGGGGGCGGGAGGGGGGTGTACTCATTGTCATGCGTGGCCGTAGTCTTAAGACTACAGACCCTCGAGTTTGAGACGCAGACACCATTTTGACATTGCGTAGGAAGAAAATGGTGCCTGGTACGGCGGTATCTAGCGGCGTACGGCGCGGCGGTGGTGACGGGCATGGGGGTTGCGGCGTAGATGACGAGTGGTGGCGGACAAAGTGGCATTTGCGGTACAGACGGTGTATTGGGTACCTCGCACGGCTGATGGCGCAATCACACCGTACTAAGCGCGTGCTTCTTCGCAGTACCACCCGCTTGCACACGCCCCCCCCCCCCGAACGGTGGAGTAGTTGCAGTCAGAGCCGTGCGGTACATGGCAACCGTGCGGAAGTCGTTGGGGATCGCCAAGAGCGCGAAGCAGTGGCTTTCTCCAGCCGGGAGTTATCAGCGTCAGGAAAAAAACACTTCTGTCGATAGCTTTGAAAAAAACGCGGACGAGAAAAAATTGCCGTCTGAGGGAAAGCCGACACATGAACTAGATCCTAAAGGGCTTTAGAATACCTATCCTTGGTGTTTATAGAGCGGCCATGTTATACCCATCGTTTTGCTTTCGGAAGCCGTGGGCAAGGTTTCGTTGAGACCTCCTTGTGTTCGTTGCTAAGCTGCCAGCGGATAACAGCGTGTATCGAGTACTGCATACAAAAGCTCGCAAGTTTTTTTTTTTTCCAGCAGCATCGGCAATCACTAGAACTGTGGCTGGGCACGATTTAAGTCACCAAGTACAGTAGTTATTAGTCAAGTCAGTCGTTTCTCGGAGGTGCCGACTATCCGACTTATTGGATTTCCATACAGTAGTTTCATGATGGGAATGCCTTTTAATTGCAGTAAGCCTTTTTGCTGAGATAAATTGGTAAGTCGGCTGCCCCAGCTGGTTTTTCCAGCCGACTGGCCAACTAAAGTCAGTTAATTGGCTAAACAGTTAGTTGGCTATCGGCATCTGCCGATTAGATAGTGTTGGAGGAGGCATGTCTTATCAATAGCTGATTTTAGACTCATGGAATAAAGATTTTCAGCATTCTAATGACCAAAAATGACGTTATTATATTTTTGATTTTAAGCAATACAAAATCCGGATGTTTTTTTTTTGTGTAGTCAGCCGGGAGGCAGTTGTCTGATCATATAGTGGGTTCAAGGACTACTGTCCTAGTACGCTCGTTTCAATCCCATTCCACCACCTGACGCCCGTATGCTTACTGTGGTGAAAACCCACTAGGTGCGGCAGCTGATTGCGGATTGATGTTGGAGATTCATAGTTTCAAGACTGCTGTGAGATTCAGATTCCGGGTTTAGGTTTTATGATTTTTGATGTTGAAGCTTTCGGATTTCGGATTTTGGAGTTTTGGGACCTTGATTTTGGGCTTCGAATTTTGGATTTTGGATTTTGGAGGATGACTCTGGATGCTGGATCTGGATTGTGATTCTTGGTTTATGGAGTGACTTTCAGGGACTATGGTACTGCAATATTTATTGCTGCTACAGCAGTGCGGGGAGAATACTGATTGACTGTATTTTTCATTTACTCGTTTTACCTTGAGGAAAGGATAGTATGGTGTCATGCCGTATCAGTTTCAAAGCAGGAAGGCTGTTGATGTTGAAGCTTTCGGATTTCGGATTTCAGGTTTTGGAGTTTTGGGACTTTGATTTTGGGCTTCGGACTTTGGATTTTGGATTTTGGAGGATGATTCTGGATGCTGTCCTTGGATTGGGATTCTTGGTTTATGGAGTCACTTTCAGGGACTATGGTACTGCAATCTTTCTTTCTGCCACAGCAGTGCGGGGACGATACTAGTTGACTGTATTTTTCATTGACTCGTTTTACCTTGACGAAATGATAATATGGTGTCATGCCGTTTCAGTTTCAAAGCAGGGAGGCTGTTGATGTTGAAGCTTTCGGATTTCGGATTTCGGATTTTGGAGTTTTGGCACTATGATTTTGGGCTTCGGACTTTGGATTTTGGAGGATGATTATGGATGCTGTCCTTGGATTGTGATTCTTGGTTTATGGAGTCACTTTCAGGGACTATGGTACTGCAATCTTTCTTTCTGCCACAGCAGTGCGGGAAGGATACTGATTGACTGTATTTTTCATTGACTCGTTTTACCTTGGGGAAATGATAATATGGTGTCATGCCGTATCAGTTTCAAAGCAGGGAGGCTGTTGAATGTGCTTTATTACGTGGTACGGATATAGCCCGTGCACGAAAAAGAAGTATAATATTTCCCCAGCACTTATGCGCAAGTTTCTCCTGGGTGGTGGGTGCGATGTGAGACCTGAACTTACTGTTAAAACGCTGATATCCAGGCGGTCATCGCTGAAGACAGGTTTTTTTTTCGAATGTTGTTCGCCTATTGGTCGTAGAAAAACGTAAAACACTTCAAACGTTTGTGCTGGGAGGTGTACTTTTCGCAAACCGCCAAGATAACGGGTTTGGAGAGGTATCGGATTTTCGTACGGGAGAAATTACTTAATTAAGAAAAAAATACGGAACTTGACGGAGATATCGGCGTAAAACCGATACTGAGACGTCATTTTCGAACGTTTCGTTGCGGAGAATCTACTTCACAATTTTGAAAAAAAGAGCGGGAAACGACTCTTTTGATATTCGCCACCGGAGGGTATAGTTATTTTTCAAAATAAATTATATTTCGCGATATATTCGTGTTTTTGTGATTTTCAGCTGTTTTGGCCACTTGGTAAGATGCAACTTACTTGATTTTGAAAAAAATGTGCCAAAATACTACTTGTTCGCTCTGCTCCGGTGATCACGACTGTTGCAGTCTCACGTTTCAATTCGACGTAAATCGACAGTTACGACCATAAACAGTTGTGGACAAATTGTGTTGCACGGACCATATGCCAATGGTTGATAGTCCTGGGGAGTTCCAGTAGTAGAATGGCGTTATAGTAGTGGGGTATCGGGATGGCTGGAGGGCTGGAGCATGTAATAGTGCGCTCATTTACCTGTACTTGACTCTACTTTACCTTTCTGCTTCTATGTTGCGTTTACGTGTGAATGACCTCATGGGTACCTGAGACGGACGATAAACATACTTGGCGATCTACTGCTCCACGGGTCGGCAGCCCCGCCAACCAACAGCTATTGTCCCGTGCGGCAGGCCATCTCTTTGGTACCCTGAGGGTCTAATGAACATATATCAGTCGTGAAATCCTGCGCCCTCACAGCTCTAGAAAATACACCATTTGTTTTAGAGCGTAGAAAACTGAGTTAAAGGGATGGATGCTGTGTGGAGTAGTAGCGTGGATGGGTGCAGTGGGTGGGTATAGTGGATTTTTGGAGTGGGTTAGCGCAGTGGATGGAGTAGATGTGTGGAGTGGAGTGGACGGTGTAGTGGAGGAGCGGAGAGCGGAGTGGGCGGGTGGGCGAAGTGGGGGTGTTGAATGTGGCGCATAGGCGTGGAGAGTAGAATGAGTGGGTGGAGTGAATGGTGCAGTGGTGGAGAGTGGAGTGGGGGGGTGTTTAGGTGGAGTGTGAAGTGGGTAGTGGGGTGAGGGAGTGGAGAGTGGAGTGGGCGGGTGGGCGAAGTGGGTGGATAGGTCGCCCATGAGTCACCCGTGCGGCGCCGATTTCGTTTTGTTTGCCCATGGATCGCCCATGGATCACTCGTGGGTCGCCCTTGGGTCGCCCGTGGGTCGCTCGTGAGTCACTTGTAGATCGACCGTGAGTCGCCCATGACTTTGTGGTACTACAGTTGTGCATGAGTCGATCATGGGCACCCATGAGTTCATGGTTCGTATTAGTCCACGGTTCGCCCACTACTTGGTGGTGGTAGCCCTTGGGTCGCCCATGGGTCACCCATGAGCTCATTGTGCTAGCCCATGGGCCACCCATGACAAATATGGCGTCATTGTACTGTCATAGCCCATGGGTCGCCCGTGGATCACTCATGACGTTGTGTTATTAATAGTAGCCCATGAGTCGTCACGCATGATTCTTCGCCCACGGGTCGCCCACGGGTCGCCCATCGGTCACCCATCGGCCAACCGCGGGTCGAGCATGGGCCAAGGCTACGGTAGAGGGAGCACTTGTAGGGCCTTCAATTTGAACGGTTCAGGACCAATCGCGCAAGCAGCTCTACCCTGTTTATTTGCAAGCCTGAAGCTTTTGCGCTTTTGTCTTTTCGCGAAATATAGTGCCATGCGATCGTTTGTTACGCTGCTCAGAATGAAAACGGGGGTACCCCCCCCCCCCTACCGTGGCCTTGACCCATGCGTCACCCGCGGGTCGCCCATGGGCCCCGCATCGGTCTACTATGGGTCGCCCACAGGTCACCCGCGAAAGTTGCACCAAGGTACCCATATATCAAGCCCGATAATGTGCATCTCTGCGTGGGTCGGTGGGTTAGTGAGTGGGTGGGTGCTTGGGCGCTTTTCTTCTCAGTGGGTTTAAATGCCCCACAGAAGCGGTTTCATGCCGGGATAGTTGTCGTGCGAGAGGGTCCCTATACCGTGGAGGAGTTTCCCTGGGGCCGCATGGTTAGTTCATTCTGCACAGCCATGCAACAACAAAGAAACAGAGCGGGACACAAGTATCGCCACGCGCAAGTTCCGAAAGGAAGCGACAGTGTATTAAATCAGTGTCGCGGCGTGTCTCACCCAGCTAACGGCTGGTCTCATCGCAGACACGAGGAAGGTGGTATGATTGATATTTAATATTAAGGCTTTACACTGCGCAAAAGGAATAATCTATCTTCTCGGAATTATCACGCACGTCGTACAGGCGGCATGGCGGGAGGTCCTGCGGTGTCTACCGATACCACACGTGGACCTCAGCAATCCAAAGAAGGCAGCACGCCAAGTTCTCTACTCGTAATGCAGATGCAATCATGCCGAAATTTATTAGAAGCAAGTAGAAAATTGCGGGCACGGAATCGTTTTCTCTCTATTCCTAGGCACACGCATGCGCTGTACCAATCTGCAAATCCACCCATCCCTAACAAGGCTGCAATATTTAGCGTCGAGTGCGACCTTCTCCGCCAGCGTTGGGGCGCCAGTTGTGGCGTTATCAGCGACCAAACAAAGAGGGGTTCGTAAAAGCATGGCCGAGCTACGGGTACACAACCTGAACACAAGAGCTCTCAATCCCCATCCCTTCAACAGCCACATTGTGTATCGCACCGCCATAACACAATACATAACTCAGAATAAGTGCATGCGCATCTGGCTCAAAGCGACGTGGCGCAACTCTTCCTCAAAATAATAGGCAACTGAAATTATCGGCCAGAGCTAAAACAGAGTACGGTGAGGACAATTCCAAGCCACAATACGAAAATAAATCTACCAGTACAAAGCAGCAGGTACTACGAGTACTCGTGGGTTTATGGGAGCCTTTCCGAAGAGCAAACGGCGCAATAATTACCCCAATTGACTGACGACTTTTGTCAAAGACAAGGAAAGTTATATGTTTAGGCAATCAACCACGCCCACAACCAACCTATTGAACACACCCAGCGCCTTTAGTGGTGCACGCAGCACACGTGCATATATAGCTCTCTTTATACATACTAATATAGATGCTGCCGCTGAGTGTGGAAACGATTCGTCTCGAAGCTTCTGTGGCAGTCACGGAGGGCAGATAACAATTTTACACGGCTCGATGCATGTCGGTTGAAAAGGAAGTGCGGTGGAGGTGCTATTAATAGGTTAAATCGAACCCTCTGCTCACCCCGACTCAAACCGGTACACAGCACTTTTCACCTGCAGTTCTCCGGAGACAACACAATTACAAAGTAAATAAAAGGGAAGATTTTCCCCATCGTAAGACTGCCATTACAACGTCGTTCTCTTCCTGGCATTACATTAAGACCTACTGAGAGCTACTGCTGTGAGCTACTGAGAGCTACTGAGAGCTACTGAACTGAGAGTTACTGACAAATTAAGCCCCAGAACACTGCGAAGAGTTACGCCGGACACAGTAGCATCTTCCACGCCGAACCGAGCCCTCAAGATACGCTCTTTACGCTCGGGAGCCCAAGAGTAAGCGCCACCCTCTTCGTCAGGAGGATCTTAATCGAGGGTGGGTGCGACAACGAAATCAAACGCCGGCAGTCATCGCGCGGGAGGGCGGAGGCGGGAGAGTTTTGGCAACACGAAATGGCAAGCAAGGGAAACAGAAGAGAATGGGGAAGGACGAAGGGCGGGGGGCGAGAGTGTGTGTGGGGTGGGGAGGGGGATATTATTAAATTATTTCAAATAAGTCAGCTGTAAGTTCGATCCATTTCTTCATGATCGATGTTCTTCTTTGCAAGCTGCGTGATAAACCGTCCGCGCGTTTGTACAGATGATGTATTATTTGAAGATATAGATCAATGACTCCCCTGGATGCTATCAGGGTCAAGAGGACAATGTTTCCAAGGGCGATTCAGCTGCCGTTTTACCTTGGCATGTTGGAATTTGGGATTATTTGAAATTTACCCGGCACATTATTAAGGACAAGTTGTCCGGGATCTGTCGTAGCTCGCACCGAATAGGTGGGCTGTTTGGTGTATGCGGTAGCTTGATACTGGTCTCCGGAGATCTGGGGTTTCCTATTGCGTGGCGCGGCATACTTGTTCCGGAGCGATGCAGCTCGGCTGGGTGTTGCTGGCCTCTCTGGGTCAGTCGACGTGGTGATAATAAGACACGGAACTCAAGTATGTATTGCATGACGTGGATGACAAATGGCACCACTGATATCTCTGTGTGTAAGGGTCCCTGACAGAGCGGTTCGACCCGTGTGTGTTTAGTGGTGGTGTGGGATTCGTTTCTACAGCTCTCTTGAACGACCATCGTGTGGCCGTGCGTGCCAAAAGTGCAAGGGTCAACAGCGGCGATAATACGAACTATCCATTCCGTCACAGTCCGGCCTTGTTGACGCCGGAACGCATGGGCATAAAGCGGCTGGGGGGAAATCGAAAGCGAGGCATAGCGCACGTTTAGGGAGTTGAGCAGCAGACAGTTGTCGCCGCCTTCTTGAGCCAAGCTTGATCAACGGATGAGAGAAAAACGCGATCAATAAACCGCTGTCAATAAACTACGGCCAATACATCGCTTTCAATAAATGGCGGCCAAGAGAAGATAGCCGTCTCAGTAATAGTCGAAACCCAAACTAAACCCCAAAGGGATTTACAATAGCTATCATTCGCGTTGCTTGCCTCCAGGCCCGTTTTTTTTACGCTTCCGCCCGCTACGCTCGCTCACAACGAAGAATGGAACAAAGTGTAAATGAAGCGGATAGAGGTCCACAATTAGGTTCACACTGACGACTTGCAAATGCCAAGAGCTCCATGCCCCTGGAAAAAACCCGAGCAGGCACCGGAGACGTCCCGAACGATAATGATTGGGTCCAGTGGCGGTATCACCGTAATATTTTTTTTCGGAGAAAAAGTACGACACCTGACACCAGACTCGTACATTCACACTGCGTTGCTCGCAGTTGACGCGCAGTTTAAATTCTACTGCAGGTAGGTTCGTATTTTAGTTGTCAGTTAGCGACTGACTGCTGTCCAGAGAATATTGTTTATATATTAAAGACGATGACAAAAAAAAATCGTACGGCCTCCTTAGCCGCTCGTTTTCAGCCCCGCGGCAGCTTCCTGCCGTAAGCGTCGAACATATCGCAACTACGAGTGGAAAAAATAAACAAAAAACAAAAAACAGCACTTACTTGTATATTGAACACTATTTAACAACCTTTTGTGCATGCACCAAGGCTAACGACAGGGCAACAGACGCTCTGGTAATGCAAACCCATGGAGACCAAAGCTCGACTTAAAGGTGCGATACAAAGATGCCAAGAGACACCATGTTGGCCCCTTTACAGACAGCAAATTTCCCTGAGTGTGGAACACTCGGCCCTACACCTTTGACAGCGCGCATTTCCCCTTACTAGACATGCCTCCTGCCATTTTTGGTGCAATGCACGTGCTGCGTGACTCCATCCCTGTATGCTTTCCATTCGCCATACGAGTACCCAACTATTATTAGAAGAGCCTATCGCGGCAACAGCGCTGGGCTATGGTACACACAACAAGGAAAAGCACTTCCGAGCCCCAAAATCCCTTGAATCTGCTGAGAGCCGCTACCGCCACAAAAAAGCAGTGTCCTTGGTGTCCCTACCACAGGTACAGTGCTGCACGCCTGCATAATATGTACCGTACGGTACCACCAGCCGTTGTATGATGTTTCCCGCAAAAATGAGAGGGGCTACGCACCAAAAAAGTAAGACCGCACGGAGCAGTAAAAGCAACCGGTGCCTACCTACGCGTGCCGTGCACCGGCGCTAACTTTCCGCCCTCCTGCCCCTTGTGCATTACACCCCCCTGCTCGTGAGTCGCCGAAGCGTAGCTCGTGTCTCTTCGCCTTGCTTGTTTTATAGCAAGTTCGGTGTCGATGGCACTATAAATTCCACGCTCTCTCGACAAAGCTCGCTTTAAAACGGGATACGGCTCCGGTCCCAACTGATGTGATGCTCGAGCGAGGTGGGGGGCAAACCCTGCTCAGTCTTTGGTTCGCGAGCGCGGAGGCGGTGGCATGGCGGGTACACCGACGCTGCCGTAAAAATCCAACCAAAAAAATTGACCAATCAGAAAACTGCGGGCATGAAATCCTTTTCTCTCTACTGTGCCTGCATTAGTGCGCACGTTGTAAACACTTTCTCAAACTAAAAAAATAACGGATCCTCGTGTCTCCCTCCGTCTCCCCACCAGCACAACGCCTGGCACCCACGAAGACGAGGGCGTAATACAATCCACCAACCGCCGGTCATCGCCGGCCCTCATACTCGAACCCTCCTCACGACCCAACCTCCAATGAAGCCACAGCAACTCGGCCATTTCCGGCCCTATGTCTCCCTGTTCCTGCTCCACCGAGGGACTTCCACCCAACGGTTTCGGCCATTTCCGGCCCTATGTCTCCCTGTTCCTGCTCCACCGAGGGGCTCCCACCCAACGGTCCGGCCGCTTCAGACCTTCACCGTCCCCTCTCCTCGCCGGGCCTTCGCCGGCGGCGGCGGCTGGTCCACCGCCGCCGTCGCCCCGAGACGCCCCGTCGGCAACGTCGCCTTCCAAAGGCTCTGCGGCGTCGCCGTTGTTGATGCCCGACCCCACGACGTCCTGTGATCGCTCCAAGAAGTCGTCGATCGCTGTAACAGCCTCCGCGTTTTCTCGAGCATCGGCGTCACCTGGCACTTCGTAGCGCTGCGAGGTGATCAGGCAGTCGGGAAGAGGAGGGAAAAGGAGATGGGGGGGGAAAACATCGTGTGATGATAAATAACTTGACGAAAGCCATCGCGCAATCGTGGCAAAGCCAGAAACCGAAAACCTCACAGAAATCCCCACAGGGACGGCGCAGAACATTTCGGCCAACACGACAAAAACCAACACGAGGAAGAGTTAACAAAAAACGTGTTCCACAACCACAAGAAAAGGCAGTAAGAAAAAATGCACACACACAGATAGCGCACACGGCGATCTGGGCCCCCAGCCAATCGCCCGAAACACACCGCATTTTCTATCCCATCCGCCCTCGTCAAGGACGCCGCCATTTCGGAAAGCCGCTCTCTTGCTTGCAGAAGGATTTCGGGCGTCGGCGCGGCCCATCTCGACCGACCCAAAACCCCTCCCCGCCCCCCTTCACCCCCTTCCTCGTTCGCGCCATCATCCGTGAACTTCACCGCGCGCTCCGAAACCCGATCGTCCCCGGCCACCAACCCTTTCTTCTCGGAAAGGCCGCCAACTCTCGTTCCCGCAGCCGCCAAAGAAGTGGTTGTCACCTTCATGAAGCCGGTACCGCTCGGGGGAGCTGTCGGTGCTGTCGCGCCACCGTCATCGCCGCTACCCCCGCTCGCGTCCCTATCGCCTGACTGCTGGGGAGAAGAACTCGACAACAGGTCCGTCTTGTCGCTTCCGGTTGCCTTCTCTAGGGCGGCCTTAAGACTGGCGACGCTGGAGAAGACGAGGAGGAGGAGGAACAGGAGGAGGGCGGGCGAGATTTTCACGAAAGTCGGAGAGAAGACAAATTATTGTTTTTGTTGGTGGGGTGGGTCGCGGTGGGAGGCTGTCGTTTTTCCGCGCCGGAACGGCCGAATCAGCTCCCGAACACACCGAGGGCAACGGTCGTACACTACCCATGCCAGATTTCTGGGGGCGTTAGCACCATTTAGGCATGAGGTTGGGGGAGACAGATCGTTCCCCCGCTTCCCCACGGCACGAAAAACAGCGATTGTTGCGCCTGTCTTGGGCCGGGGGAGATAACCCCCCCCCCCCCCCCCCCAGCGCTTTTCCACAGCACAAAATATCAGCAATTGCAGTTGTCGGTGTCGCGGTGAAATAGAAAGAAAAAAAAAATGAAAAATCGCTGTCGCTCTACCTTTTTACGGTGGAAAGTCACGAGCAAGTCACCAACACGCCCCATAGTGTGCGCGCCGAAAGCGTACTTCCGAGCTCTATACCTTAGCTCTGGGGAGTCCTTCCACGAGGGGCTCTTGCGCTTGATCGTCTACTGCCAACTACTGCAGAGCTGGTGAATCGCTAGAAAGGTATTGATATACACCCACCTCCCCGCCCCCTCCCTCCTCCGTGCGAGAAGCTGCGTACGCCCTTCTACTCCAAGACGCCGCTAGCCCAAAGGTCTGTCCTTCGAATGGCTACAGCCGTCCCCATCGTTCGCGCAACTTCCCCCTACTCTTATCATCACCTGCTCATCTTGGTGTATGTCGCAACTCTTCCCGGCTAAAAGCCTAAACCGCGACCGTGATGACCACCTTACGCCTCACCCCCCCCTACCCTCCTCTACTTCCCGGCATTGTAGGGATGCGAGGGTCTACGCTCTTAAGACTACAGCCATGCACGGTATGAGAACACCCCCCCCCCCTCTCTTTTATCTCCCTCTCTTTCTCCCGCTGGCGTGCACGCGGACCAGCGAAACAAACCTCTGCTGCAGCCGCGTCCTGTCCTCGACGGCCCCCGCGGCCGAATCCAACTCCCGCTGAAGGCGTTTCTGGTCCTGAGCGGTTTCGCCTGCGACCTTTGTCGCGCGCGAGAGCTGGTCCCTTAGTCCCTCCACCTGAAAAAAAAAAAAGGGCGGGCGAGTGACACGTTCAGATATGTGTATCAGTGCTGCTTGTTTTATTTTTTCCTGGGGTGTTTTCCCACAGCCCATACTGAAAACAAACAAAAACGAGCGAGCGACCGAGTGACACATTCAGACAGGTGCATCACTTTGGTATGTTTTATTTTTTCCTGAAGCCTTCTTCCGCTCCAGAGTACCTGTCCCGTGACCACAGACTTGATTGTGGCCATGATGAGCTCATGTGAGAACAACAACAGCAATTTGGTTGAGCGGTATCGTTCTCGTGGTGACGCACAAAGGACCATCAGCGAAGATAACCGTGGTCTTTTACACGAAAGCTAGCGCGCGAGGGGGGGGGGGTCTGACCTACTGCGCAGCCGTCGCATTTCAAGGCATGCGCTCCGACTCTGTGGCGCATGTGTAGGTGCGAACGAACCTCATCCCGCGGGTAGAAGGAGGTGTGAAAATTCTCGACAAAGCGCTAAAATGAGTCTACACACACTCAGCTGATGGGCCGACCTAGCACTCGTCAACCCTAAAACGCGCAACACCCTCCCAACATGACAACCAGTGCTTCTTGTGTCACGGAACGGAAAGGCACCGTGACAAGCATGCCCAGGCGTTCCATTTACGTCGGAACTAGAATCCCATGCTGGAGTTCGCGCTCATTCCTGAACCCCTTTAGAACTGCCCCCATGTTTTGGGGGAATAAACTACTTGGGAGTTAGTGTAGGAAAAACATGGAAGTAGTAAAAGGGTTTAAGTCCTCATTAGAACGCAAAAAAAGTGATTGACACTTCAACGATACCCCGCTCCCATCCATTCACGTCGAGGTATTCAGTGCCGCGGCTGGAATTCCGCACGAGGAAAACAGCTCTGTCCGAAGGAGGGGACCAAAGACAGAAGAACAACAACATGAAGGCTTCAACGGCGACTTTAGGCGGGCATCATCACAAACCGCAACCGCCATTTCAAGTACATGGGCACGTTGGGCTCGAGTCACGCCCTACGCGCAACCCCATACCTACTTAAAAAACACGCCGGGCGCCCCCACGCATCGTACATCGTGACGCTTGGACCCACACGGCGCAATATCTAGGCGACATCAAAAATATACCCAACAAATGACGGCATGCTAAATCGTACAATGTTGAGGGGTGCCTTGTGCCAAGGTCGCGAATCACACCTCGACTTGGGCCTCCTTCGACTCCTTCCGCAGTTTGTTCGCGGTCCCTTCCAGCTCCGCAACCCGTGTGGTAAATGCCTCCGTCGAACGCAACGCCTGGGTGACACGGTGGAGGGTGAGTTCGGGTACGCGGGGCACTTTCAAAAGGGCGCTTCCTTGTAGACATGGGCAGCATGTATTAACGTCCGCTCCCAAAACCAGTTACCGTATTGTACGTGAATAACGCGGCATGTTTGTCACTCGATCAACCAAGGCATACGAAGTAGCTCGATCGGCTAACAAGAAGTTATATCTCTTGTGGACCAAAGAGCTAACGCCAACAAATAATCCATGGCCATAAGTTAAATCAACCAGCATCTTACCACAAGCCAGCGAAAAATTGCCGCCACCAATGATCACACAAAACCAATCGATCGGTCCGGGGGGCACGGCTGGCGCATCCTATGTCATAACTACACAAAAAAAAACACCACCATCACCACCTCCACCACTATCACCTGCAAAACAACACCACCACCACCGCCACAACTCCACCAACGCCAGCCTTCCCACCACCAACATTAAAACCATTACCATCACCGATTTTTACTGCCACCAACACCACCACCATCATCAACACCGTCACCACACCCCCACCACCATCACCACCACCACCACCACCACCACCACCAACACCACCACTACCACCACCAACACCATCACCGTACCACGACCAACACAAACACCAACACCAGCAAGACCACTACCACCAACACCATCACCACATCACCACAGCCACAACCGCCACCGCCATCACCTCTTCTAGGCGGGCAGTGAGGGACGACCTCTCCTGGGTCCACGCCGCTCTCTCCCCCCTTAGCTCCCCCTGCACCTCCTCCATTGCCGCCTGGCCTTCTTGCCGCGCCGCTTGAAGGGCCTGGTCGGCGTCTTTCAACTGCTCCACGTAGCTCCTGTAACGCCGAAGTTACAAGCAAGAGTTGACAATTTTACTACTAGAAAAACAACATACAGATTCCAAATAGTTTCTCATAAAAAAAAACTACCAGGTATAGTGTGGAGGACAGGTTTTGGGAAAGGTTCGTAGAATGGTCGCCGCACATGTACCCATGGAAGATTCACCAGAAGTGCTACCACATCTGAGAATCTCCCCGAGATTTAGGAGAACTCGGCTTAAAAACCCGAGCCTCCTTGAAGTCGAGTCGAGCCTTGTTTGCCCGACCGAACTTCACCCGATCTCTCTCTCATTCTTCGCTGATAAAGCGAAGGAAGGCTCTCTCCTTGCCCCACATCGCACGGAAGAAAAGGACCCTTGGCAGCGTGGGGAAAACGCTGCCTCTTCACTTGGGACCCTTGTAGCTCTACGAAAGTAGGGAGTCCATAATAGACTATTACTACTTGAAACAAAACCCCATGTCATACCAATTCCGAACAGTTTATCCCCAGACACGTGGGTGCGGTTCATAAAAAGGGCGGCGGTTCGTTTGGATTGAGATATGTTTGTGTTATGTTGGGAGCCGAGGGGAGGGGGGATGGCACAGAAATTAAAGTAGGATGATAGGTTTAGCAGCTGCATCAACAGCGGCAGCGGTGGTGGTGGTGGCCGCAACAGTAGCTGTCGGCTTATTGTCGCCAGGAAAGCATTATGACGCTTTGCGCCGTTTCTATAATAGGATGGTACCAAGATGTATGGCTACAGTGTCAGGACCGGCGTTTGCCTTTATCTTCGTTTTGTTTCGTTTCGTTTCTGGCGCGAACCAACGTTGCGTCTTGAATCATTCATGTTATATACTTTGCCGTGAAATCGGTGTTGTGCCCCGGACATCTGTCCTTTCCATTCGTACTCTCTACCCGGGAGCTACTGTAGTACGGAGTTCGGTAATAATTTCGCTCCGGATATCGTTCCCATTCTCCTCCTCCTCCTCCTCCTCCGCCGCCTCCTCCGCACCATAACCAAAACCAAATATATCGCACCCCGCTCTTCTCAAGGACGAGCTCCGCGACACCACCTTTCGTTTTCTCCACTCAACACCAAACCAACCCGGTCTCTCGCTCGAACAAACCAAGCTCTATAACACCTTGGCTGGGAAGGCGTTTTTCTGTGGTGGTGGTGGGAGGGGGGGGGGGGCCTTCTCCCCTGTCTGTCGCCTGCCGAAGGGCAGCCTCCGCGCGAAGGCGCTTCTCTGTCTCCTTTGTCAGCTTGTCTCGCGTGGCGCTGAGCTCGACCGCCATCGCCGCCGTCTTTTCCTTCAGGTCAATCACCTGATACCGTTTTTTGGGGGGCATAAATGTATTAGTTATTTCAACCTATATCTTTCACGAGGAACGAGACATATAGAACACGCCCGGCCGACCTATCACGGAGCTTTAAAACGTTGAGTATCAAAAATTCAACTGGCCGAATTCACAGCTGAAGTATTTGAAATAAGTTTATAAAAGCCGTAAACACAGTAAAAAACGTAGTAAACTCCACAACAACGGTTGACGCTGAACTTTAATTATCTTATACCAGGGTAGTGAAATTAATGTTTTCCGCTTTCGGGCACACAAAATCGTTTTCATAATTTCGCCATCTCCGTATGGCGGGCGAAGTGTCAGCGGAGGCATCACACATGTGCAATGATTTGGCAGTATTTTCCATGTTTTCCTTCGCCTACCGCATTTACTCGGTTCAGTGAGAACTCTCGTCGGAGTTGAAAAACAAAAAGTAGGAGAGTGATCTCGCTCCCTAAACCCGCGCGCATGTTCTGGCGCAGCTCATTGCAAGCGCGCTTTGGCTCGGCGGGAGGAAGGGAGACCTATACCGTAAACCCCGGTCGGAGCAAAAAGCAGCGTAGAACTCAACAAGCAAAAACAAAAAACGATGAACAATAGCGCGGCCAAACAACCTACGACACAGACCGCAGGACAACCCGCAGCTGGCCAAGCACACCGTCGTGTGCAGCACATGCGATATCGTCTACCCGAATCCCGAAAATGACACACTATTAACCAACCCCTCTCACCCTCATCACCCCCCCCTCCGGACACAATAATTAACCACAGAGATACAACCGCTTGCCTGATCGCCGAGTTGCTTCGCGCTCTCGCGCTCCCTCTCTACCACCGCCTCCAGCTCTTCTAGCGCAACGGTCTTATCCGCCAGGTCGGTCGACGCTTCAGTAAGCTTCGACAGCTCCCTCTGGAACCTTTAGGAAGGGACAGTGAATAGATATGGGGGCAGTGGAGCCAGCGAGCGAGCGTATTTAACTCAACAAGGCGGCCGAATGTGTGGCGAGTTGGCCCTGCGCTGTCAAACTGTGCACCCGACGGGGTTGGCTGCAGACAGGGATCTAAAGCCCCTCCCTTAAGCTGGAGCGGGTTTGTCATAAAAGGGGGAGACGCTTGCTATCGAGATAGGGGGGGGGGGGTTAATCATATTATGCATGGCCGTATTATTTAGACCATAGACCCTCGCATCTCTACAATGTCGGAGCAGCTTTGTCGTGAAGACGGAGACGCTTGTTTTCGATAAAGGAGAGGGGGGGGGGGGGGCGGTTAACCCACCAACCTTCGCGATACAGCGGTGAAGCAAACACACTCCTGCACGTCCGTCGACAAAATAACATTTACGTATATAGCACAAGGACCGCTTTACTCGACCGCACGTTCGCGGCTAACTCACAAGCGTGCACAAACATGCCTGGTACACAACCATTAAGGAGTCGCTCTGCATAGTCAGGGCCATACTCTGACCCGAGATCGCAAGCATATTTCCCCACCCCTTTCACCAGCCTAATCCGGTCAATACCGCCTCCTTCCTTTTTAGGCGTGCGCTGTACTTTCATTATTCAATCCCAACGTTCGTCGAGTGGCATCGACTTCACAGCAGTACAGGAGCCCAAAAGAGGCGTTTTGACCGTCTGGCAAAACAGAACCACGAAACACACATTTAGACAAACATAGACAGACAACACACAGAGAGAGGCACACACAGACAAACACAGACATTACACACACAGACATACCTCTTTCTGTTGCGACTGAGCAGGGACTGCAGGCCCGCATTTTCGCGCACCAGCTTGCGCCCATTCCACTCCGACATCTCCACGGACCGCTCGAGGTCGAACAGCTGGTCCTTAACCTACAGTGCCCAGACAACCCAAACACTTGACTTTCAGAAAAAAACGAAAACGCCACCCGATGAACGAACCCATGGCCTAGACATAAAACTACTGTAATAGTACTATAGCACCCAAGCGGTACTCAAACGATACTCAGGTAATTCCTCAGTTGAGCTCCGTCGAAACATGCTACTAATAGTACGGTAAAGGTGGACCATTTTTTTTGTGAGGATGTTCATTACTGGAGGAGCTCTATACCTCACCCAAATTGCTCTTCTTTTGAGTAAACTGAAAGTTAAACCCGGTGATCAAGCCCATGGCCTAGGGTATAACAAATATTCATATCGCAAAAACAAGAATAACATTCCGAAAAAATTGGGTTAAGGAGCCCCGTCATTCAGAAAAAAAATGGCCGAAAAGTGCTACCCCGTATCAGACAGTATGAGACAGTTTCATACAACAGTCGCGTCGAAGGGTGGCGAGGACTGGCCGTTAAAGTGGGGAACACGGCACAGGTGCAGGCCCGACGCCCTCGATATCGTCCTCGATTCCGTCTTCGATTTCGTCCTCACAGACGGAGAACGGCACGGTCTTGCCACAAGTCGGGGCTGATGGGATATCATTCATGAAGATGGTCAAGCGACCGTCAAGCGCGATACGTGTGGGACATGCACAAACAGGTACATGCAGACACAAACAGGCACACAGGCACACACGCACTCTACTCCTAAACCTACAGCAGCAGTCGCAGCTGTCCCAATCGCGATGCGAAAACACATGCCAGCGCTCGCGCGCGAGCTTTAGTTCCCGCCACCTACCGCACGGCAACGTACCATCCGCGAAACAATAACAAACTCTCGCTCCACCCCTCCCTATTCCCGTTGTACGCTCCAGCCCAGGCCTCCTTCGTTCTATACCTGGTTGCTCTGCGCCGCTGCTTGGTCCTGTTCCATTTGGAGCCCGTCCGCCCTCTGGCGTTCCCTGTCAACTGCCTCGGACGCCACTTCCACCTCGCCCAGCAAATCCGGCACCCTGTTCATGAGCACGCGAATGGGATAGGAGTGGGGGTGGGGTTAAGGGGGTGGGGGCCAAGTGGCGCCTTTTCGGCGAAGAAACTCCACGCGGGGTTATCAGTGCACACGCATAAAGTGTTGCTTTGCTACACCGGAAAGCTGCGGGCGAGACGAACCGCCGTTGTGGGTCTTGTCGTGCTGGATGCCTCCAACAAGCGCAAAGTTGCTGGACGATAAGAGAGAATAGATTAAAGAACGGGCAAAATTACCGGACGATGGGAGATAATAGATAAAATAACGGGTAAAAATTCTGGACGACAGGAGGGCATAGATAAACCGTGTACCCCACCTTTCCAACACCAAGCGGACCGAGGTCGGCAGCCGGCGGCACCATCACAACCAACACTGCCAGTAACAATACCAACGACACTGCCGCCAACAACACTGCCGCCCAACAACACTGCCGTCAACAACACAAAAAACCCAAAATCAACATCAACATCAACACCAACATCAGCATCAGCATCAACACCACTAACACTACCACCAACACCAACACCACTGACACCAGCACCAACAACAACATCAACAACCGAACCAACATCAACACCAACACCAACACCAACACCACCACCACCATCACCATCACGACTACAACAACAAACCGCTTGCACACCTCATAGCGTCTCTCTCGAAACCGTCTGCTCGCTCCCGTGCGGCCGTAAGCTGCACGTCAGCCTCTTTCAGCGCAGCCTCCTTTTTCGCCAGCAGTGATCTCTCTTCGGAAGACTTGTCGGCGCTATCGGCAAGCTTTTGGTCCAGGGTTTCCACCTTCGCAGACAGCGCAAACGGACGGGGTCAGGGAATCGAGGGTATTGGTCATGTGTCGCAGAGACCAAGGGGGCGTGTCTTCGTGCAACTACGTTTGGAGATGCGGGGCGGGGCGGGGACATACTACGCATGATAAGGGCTTTTCACGGGTCGGGTCACTTCTCGCGAGTCGGGTCACCCGTGAGATTTGAAAACCTCCTAACCCGACCCGACCCGACCCTTGAGAATTCGAACACCTCCTGACCCGACCCGACTGGATCCGCGAGATTATGAAACCCTCCTGTCCGGTGAAAAGCCCTGATAAAAAACGTGCAACGTTGCGCGTCTCCGTGCGCAACTGCAATTAGTGTAAGGGCACATCCTGTCCCACACAAGAATTTTTAAGCCTGGCCCAAAAAAATAACACCGTCTTCTTGGCCCTTTTGGGGCCCATGTATCGCGACTAGCACCCAAAAACAAAGACGAGTGAGTGCGGTTTTATCAAAAACGTCTACAGTAGCAGTAATAGAGAGCGTGCGGTACTAGTACAAGTATCGCCCTGCTGCGCACGTGTCGCACTACCCCTTGCATCGTACTGCGGACGCCGCCCCTACCCAAACGGCCCCGACTGTTTCATGTATAGTCTAGCCGAGACGCTGTAGTCGTCCTTTTTTTTCGACATTTTTTGTTGTTCCGTCTGAAGCCCGAAGGGGGTTTGCGGTGTTGGGTACGGGTAGTTCCGTCTGAAGCCCGAAGGGGGTTTGCGGTGTTGGGTACGGGTACTACTGCATTGAGCGTTCGTTGACGACAAGTAAGGCCAGCTTGAACTATAAAATAAAAAACAAACCTTCTTTTTCAGGGAAGACGCCTCGCGCTCAAGGTCGAACGATTTGTTCTGTGCCAGGCCAAGCTTCGCCTTCACGTCCTCGAACCCAGCCGCAGCAGTCTGTTCTCCGCGTCCCACAGGCGCCCCCGCCCCCCAAAAAAAGGCGTTGTCCAGACAACCGAGAGCATTGTATGTGTGTGAGTTAGTTCCGAGTTTTTGGACGACAACGAGCGCAGGAGATGGAGAGGCGATGAAGCGAAGGTAAGGAAAAGAAAGGCCAAACCGAACCAAACCAAACAAAAACAAATTAAACTAAACCAAACCAACCAGACCAAAGCAAACCAAACCAAAACCAAACCAAAATCAGACCAAATCAAACCCAACTCAAAACAAAAATCAGACCAAAATCAGACCAAAAGCAAGGACGCCATTCACCAGCGATAAAACGGTGCGCTATAGTAGGACCATCAAGCACAACGCGCGGGGTTCTTACCATCCCCAAAAATCCCTTCCAATTCCACATGTCAGCAATACCAAGTAAACCACGCGACTAGCCTCGCCGAACGCGCCGCACGGCGAGCAAGCGACAAAAAAACACCCCGCAATAAAGAGAGGGGCGGGATTTGCAGAAAACAGGCGCGCAGCATAGGATCGTACGGGTAGAGGGAACAAGCAGCGTGGCACCGTGTAAGCGGCCAGCAAACGGCCGAGTTCATACCGGTAATAGCCCCTGTTGGACTCAGGAGTAAAAACAAAAACGAAAAAAACTGACGAGTACGGTTGTGTGGGGTGTGAGCGGAACATTGCACTACTGTCGGGCGTAGGGGAAGTGCCGCCGGGCTCTTTTGTACAACATACACGGTGTGTACGGTTTGCACAGTGTCAAGCATTAGGCAGGCTGATTTACCTTGAGCAGGCTGAGCTCCTTGACTTCCGCCTCTAGATCCGCCGTTGTTTTCTGGTACCTCGCTCTGCAAGTACACCGTCGAGAGTGAGGGAAGGACAATGAGCGTCGTAACAGGTGGTGTTTATGGATCAGACTCGTTTGACCTTCACCGGCAAGAGTGTTCCGTAGTAGTGGTGGTAGTGATAGTAGTGGTGGGGGGGGTTGGGGGTGGTAGTAGGCTCCCATGGCCGCCAATGAACACAATTGTGTCTCCCCGCCCCACCGCCCCTTCTCAGGACACACAATAACTAGTAACATGAAGCACAAATGTGCACTCGGAAACAAGCCTCCAAGTGCCAACCCTCCCCTACCTCCCTCCCTCTCCCATTCCCCCGAAAAAACCGTTTCATCAACACGAGTCACAAATACACAACACACTCCCATGAACCCTATCCAAGTACGAGCACGTGCCGAGTAAAACCTGCTTCCCCACCCCCCTCTCAAATGCACACCTGTTCTTCTCCGTGAGCTCCTCAAGGCTGCGGTTCCTCTTCTCGGCTTCCTCCTCCGTCCGCTTTTTCGCGCCCTCCAGCGCCTGCGCTCTGTCGGTCTGCTCCTTAAGTTCCGACTTTGCGGCAGCTAGTTCGGCCTTGAGCCTGAAAAACAAAAGACGAAAACGTAGGACGAAAAAAAAGCGGCGACGACATAAGCGGGGCGATACAGCGCGACGCAAGAGACGACACCACGAAAAACGAAGAAAAAACGATTTACCGATGGCGCTTTGGATGAGGAGATGGAGCGCTTTCGTCCCCATGCCCGGAAAAAAATACTCCGGCGTTCCTCGCGCGGGGATGTTGGGCCGAGGCGGAGCGGGGGCGCGTCGGTGTACCAAACCGACCTTCGTGCGGGAGAGGTCGAGCTATGAGTCGCGGCAAGGCAGGGCTCACGGCATAGGTCTGCTCTCCGCAGCTACCACGTGTCCGACGACATGTAAACAACCAACCTCTCCTTTTTCCCTTTTCATTTAGTAATCGGCTTATAGAGTCGGGACACACGAATCAACCACGCCAACCAAGAATGATCACGCCCGCCTGCCTAGCCGCAGGGCTAACCACCAAGGGCAATCGTCCCCACTTGTTCGTCCCCACAAGCCAAACACGGCCGTAGCCGTACCGGTCACGGCGGTAGAGATGCATGAACACAAAAACCACAGGCCCATCGGCGTCGCTGACGGTCCAAAAGCAGCAAAGCGTACCGGTTCCAACGTTTCGACCCATGGGTGCGTGGCCATGAAGTAACCCTCAGGCCCGATAGTTACAC
>JBBMKB010095940.1:0-10819 GCA_037833945.1 Alaria marginata | reverse complement strand
TCGCAGCAGGGTCTGGTACGAGGCATCGCAATTGGTGTGGTAGAAGACAGCGAGACAACTTATATCGATCGACTTTCCCACCCGCCCGCCCTGTCGCTCAAGAGAGGGGGGGAACAAGGTTGCAACAAGTCGGTTGATTGTTGAGCTGGCATTTAGCGTGTAATGAGTTATGGTTTGCGTGGTTGGGAGATTTTACTTAGCCCCGCAAGGGAAGGAGCGGGGCATAAGGTTTCGGGTTAGCCTGCCTCCTTAATCTTGGTGGGGGTTTTCGTAGAGAGTAAAAAATGTTACGGGGACCCCATGGGGGGGTCAGGTGTTAGGGCCGTTGGCCACATCACCGGCTGTTCTTCAGCACGTCTGAACGTGCCTCGCCTGCAGTAGGAAAAACTAATTTCGAGAATTCTTGAGCTATAACAAACGAGTACTTTTCATTTTTTTCGTCAAATCCAAATTGTGAATAGCCTGAAATCGGTGGGGGTTTAGACCAATCAAATCCAAATTAGATTTTTCCTTTTTTCCAAATTGGATTTTGTTTTTGCTGTTAATCCAGGCCCAAAGCTGGTCAGTGGTGAACTTTAAGCAATTGGTGAAGCGATGTGCGGAAGGCCCTGCAGCGTTTTCACCCTGTTGTTAAACAAACATATTGAACTAAGGCATGAAGAAAACAGAAACAAAATAGGAGTATCATACGAGTACAGAAAAATCGCATAAAAAACAAAAATCGCATTTTGCGCTGACAAAAATATCGATTTTAAGCTTAAACGGCTATATAGACCTGTGAATGTAAACTGAATGCATGCCACGACGCTGTCGGAGATATCAACATGGAACTACCACAGCTCAATTCTTATGGGATACCGTTCGAAGTATGAATGCTCAGTGTGAGCCTTGTGGTGAGCTTCTATGTAAGCTGCTCAGTGGCGAACCTATAGCAATTGGTGAAGCGATGCGCGGAAGGTCTTGCAGCGTTCTTACGTCAAAGACAAAACTCATAATAGGTTTATGGGCTGCAGATATTTCAAAACTAAACCTCTACGACACTACTTCATCACGCACCTAAACATACCAGGTTCGTATCGTGTCGCCAGATCCGAACAATGCAGAAAAAAATCACGAAGAAAATATTTGAGGTTGACCTGGTAGACTAATATGAATATAGTCGCCGTCGGAAACCATGAAATATTGTGGCATATTACGAGCCGAAAGAAACAAAGAAAACGCTCGTACGTAACAAACTAGGCTATACAGGGAACATCAAAAATAAAGTATGCCCGTAACTCTTTGTGAAAACTACACTGTAAGAACTATGACCGACCAGTAGGGTACTGCGAGGCATGTACTGCAACGACAAAACCAACAATAATGTGCCTGGTAACGTATATACCAGGTATGCACGCGATTGAGGTTAGTTTTGGTGCGTGTTTCCCCTGTGGCATGACTGGTGCATGGCATGCAGACTCGGACAAAGGATATGCAGCAGTGCGGAGCATTCTTGTAGAGTAGTGTCACCCTACGGCGAAGACAAAACACAGACAGCGAGAGCATGCTTTTCGCGAAAGACCGTCGGTGACAAGGCTCGATGAAAGACAGATTCAAAATAGGACGCACAAACTGGTACGAGCGCTTGTCAAAACAACATTAACCAGGAAATAGGCTGCGTGCAAAGCAGTACCTGGAGAGAGTGTTGTTCTGACAAAGCTAAAGAAAAAGTAAAAGTAAAAGCCGTACCAGGTATAATTTAGTGGACGCTGTGCGCGTGCGGAGAGATACAGCAAACCCCTGAATGTATGCCCGCATCAGTAGCAGGACACTATAGGCGTAGATGTGATGAAAAAGTCTGCTACGCCGATCGATCAAGTGCCAAATGCTCGCAGGGATAGTCACGCACAGATAGGACAGTGGCTAGTCTCTGCACACGGGCAATTTGTCAAATTATCTAAAAAAACAAGTATGGCTCTTGTATTCGTGACGTGTCTCAGTGCTCTGTACTGCTGGACGAACGATGATAGCATAGCATATTGCACACGAGTGAGTCAGCGGGTCACACAAGAGAACTCAAAGGGGGAAAACAGACAACTGAAAGCTACCACCGTAGGGGTGTGCTAGTCCATGCATCGATCACCAGATGGAGGCTCTCGCAAGGATGATTGCGACACAAATCTGTAAACAGTAAACGACAAAAAAAACAAACCAAATCAAATCGAAAGCTATTGCCTCGTCAAGGAGAAAAGAAAAAGAGACCACCAGAACAACAAGAGAAGTAGGACGCTTACCCAACGCTGACATGTCCTCAACCAGCTGGGTTTGTTAAGGCTACCCACACGGAACCCCACAAGTTTGTCGTTCAATAGCATCGCTCCATCGTCGCATCATTCTGCGAACAAGGACACGTCTACCATTGTTTCTCCTGCTGGGTTTCTGGCAGATTACATCGCAGTCGTTCGACCCAAAAGGCTAGACAGGAAGGAAGCAGCAATCGGCTCTCCTGTGTTTCACGCCCGTTGATCCCCTAAAAGTTGGTCTGCCGCGCTTCGGCCGTCGCGAAAGCTACAGGGGTGTATATTCTCTGGCGCGGTAGTGGTCCTGGAAGAGTGGGTTGTGGAAAAGGGTCTCGCGTGTGTACTCTTCACGACAACTTTGAATATTTGGTGCGATGACCAGGAATGCGAAATAGTATGGTGGAGCCATCGACTGGTCTTGAGGGGTCTTGAGGAGGAAGAAGGGTCAGAGGAAGAGCATGAGGAGAAGGGGGGGGGGGAGGGGGAAGGTGAGCGGTGGGAGTACGAAGATGGGAACGATGAGAAGGAAGATATAACCGAAGGTCTTAGCCACTGTAAGAACCTGGAGGCGGGAGGGGTGGTGGGGGTACTACCTTGCTTTGAGACACGGGATCCGAACTATCTCCAAACCACGGTGATAGATGGAGAATAATCACACAACATGATAGCACTACAGTAACGCCAATAAAAACGGATACCAGATGCATGTGCAAGTTTTTTGTATATACGTTACGCTTCCCGTGATTACAATCTACAATGCATTGTTTATATGGCAGGGGCCAACCGGTTTACCGTCACAGGTGCTGCTTACTCCACCGCGATCGGCAATGCACAGTATTTGGCACCATGACGTTTATCCTTGCCAATGTCTACAGTGGTGGGAACACACCGCTCTCAGCCCGACAGAAAAGGTGGTATCCAAGTATGGATGGGTCGCACCTGTAGAACATGTACGATGACATCACCATCCTCGGCGGAAGCACTGGACATTAACTACTAAGGCAGACTTCGCATGACCTTCAAACCTTTACAGCTCGAGCAAACTTGCTCACACCATTACCCCGTCGAACAAAACATTCACTACTGTAGCATTGACACTCAAATACACCCACCTAGAAAATATAATGCCAAACGCTTACACCGCGTACGCATTATCTCTGGCAGAATAAACAGTACCAAATGTACCCCAAAGCGTTACACTTCGAACATAAAAGTCACACCATTCCGACTCGAACAAACAATCGCTGTGGCATTGGCACTTAGAGCGGCACAAACCAACAGCAAATATCACACTGTTACACCACGAACGCAATATATGTGGCACAACAGACCCTAATTCATTAGCACTCCGATCGTTACGCCTAATACAAGAGCAGATCAAAGCAATACATATTATACTGTAATATTGGCCCCTAAAGCGTTACAGCTCGCACAAAATATAGAATAGATACCAATTGATTTGCACTTCAATTGTTACGCCTGGGGCAAAAGCAGATCAAAGCAATACACCTCGAACAAAGATTATACTGTAATATTGCCCCCTAAAGCGTTACAGCTCGCACAAAAAACAACAACCACTTATGTTTCCAACAAAACATGCAATACTGTAGCGTAACACACAGTTACGTTACACCTCGAACAACTTATAGCATACCGTTACATCAGAGACCGAGTGTTTCTGACAGAATGGACATAATAAGGTAGTATTCGCACTTAAAGCGCTCCTACCCCCCGAAAATAAAAGGCAAATCAGTTCACACCTCGGATAGACGATCGACATAATCAAAGAACATATAGTATACATCCATCTCTGACCCAAAGATCTAGATCCTCTGATCTATCCAAGGCTTAAAACAATTACACGGCAAACACGGTGTCTATTGGCGGCCCTCGAGTGTTGAAGCGCTGCTAGCTCAGCGAGAACCGCCGCACCAGCTCCGAGCGATTGCACAGTGTACGAAACACCAGTCAGCTTTCGTATTTTGGAGTGTTCTTGGCAATAGTTGCGGATGAAGGTTACTGCTGCACGATGCCGTCCATTGTTATGACAGGTTTAGACCGCAAACCATCTCGCCAAGTTCGAACACCCTCTGCTTCGTCATAAGCATGATCTGCATCGTAATCTTGAAGGTCCCCCTTTTTGCCTTGCTTGTCAAAAGTCGAAGGAGGATGGACGGTTATCATTCTCTTCCAAGAGATCGGAAACTAAAAGGGGTTGTCACAAACGTATGGCCGTGTTTCTTTAATGGGAATGTTGCTGAAACTTCAAGAACCGCATGTTTCGAGAACCGCACTTGGATTTGACACATGCTACGATAGAGGTGCGCCCGTTTTTTTCTGGGCATCTTCGCTTGAGGCCTCTCTGAACCTCACCAACCAACTGAGTTTAAGTAAACTGAAAGTGCAACCCGATGAACAAACACATGGCCTAGATATGCCAAAAACTCGGATTGAAAAACAAGGAGTTTCCGACGATTTTGGGTTAAGGATCCCCGGCATTCAGAAACAAAAATGCCAAGAAGTGCTACCTCTATCGTAGCACCCGTCATTTCTGAACCGTTAGCGAACCGGGACCGGTTCAACGCGTCTCCATCTCCGGTATCTATTCTGCAGTGGAGTCTTGAGGCGTAACTATCTTAAAACGAAGAACCGCCACAATCTGTATAAATTTAACATATCCACCATGAACAAAATATCAGTCAGCACTCGGAAATTCAAAGGTCCCCATCTTCGCAAGAATAACCGGTGGTAGCCACTGCTGCACGATCCGGTCCATTTCTACGATTGTCTCGTGCCGTAAATAATCTCTCCAAGTCCGAACACCTTCGATTCCTCGTTTCTGGTCGTCTTTAAGGCGCACGTCGTTGGTGGGTCTGTCAAAATCGAACTCCCCGTTTAGATCCACATCCGCCATACCCTCTACAATATATGTTGGTAGATGCAATCCGACAGAGGTTAACCACTCTTGGTGCCATTTGAAGACATCCCCAAGGGCATCATCGTACCAGAAGAGTGTGCTTTTCTCGCGGAGTATGCCCGCAAATAGGATATAACGGAGAGAAACCCAGTGGCAGAGGACGGGAAGAGTTGCTATCACGAATTCATCTACCGTGTTTAGACCCACGCCTACTCTGTCTTTGCCTTCCAATTTGGTCTTATGCTGCTGCTCGTAGAGGAACATGCTGACTGCTTCGGCTCGAGGGTCGCGGAGGATGGCGAACTGAAGGCGATCATCTGATATATAGCGGGAACCGAGGAAGCGAGTACGACACAACGTTTAAATTAACGTATTACGACCATTTCTGCTCTCTAACGTTCATGTCAAAGCAAAACCGTAGAATTCGGCTGGCCGAGCACGGGGGGCAGCTGGGCTTGGCGCAAAGGTCTTGTATTTAAGTCAGCGATCCTGCTCGTTGCTAGAGTAAAGAACGAGGTCATTTCAACCGGGGAAATGCGGCGAGAACTTGTATGAGGTCCCACACGTTCCGCGTTCTCTGGTAGCGGGGTGCTTTAAAAGGGCCCACCAATTTTCTTTAGTCGGTTTGTGGTTTTGGCGCACCTGATATGTCGCAGTGGGCTTCCACCATACATAGGTGTATGTCGTTGAAGTTTTCCACAGGCCTGTCCCCTACATGCCAACATCCCTCCTCATTCTTGGCGAGCCCGTGGTTGTGATGCCACCTACACACGTCGTGCACCGGCAACTTGTGCTTGTCCTTGCTTGAAATCCGTATCTGAACCCTAAAAAGGTGTCCGCAAAAAACAATGACCATAGCAAAACGACGAAAACATGAAGCATAGGTTATAGCTGTGTTAAGTGGTATGGAAGGTGCGTCATGTAGTGTCGTGTATAGCGATCCCGTTGTTGTGGCACCACATTCTCAACGTGAGCACCGGGAAGTTGTGCTTGGCTTCGCTCCAAACCCGTAAATAAACATTACCTGTGTATTCGCGTAGAAAAACGTCGATAGCAACACACGGGGAACAACAGGAATAAAGGTATGTCGTAGTTAAAGTGAAATGGAGCACACGTGCCGTCGTGCACCAAAACGCCATTTTTGCGCCTTAGCGATTCCGCTAGGAGCATACTATCTGCATGCTGAGTGCATCCATTATTTGTGATTTTTTTCGCTTGAAACGCGTACTGTATGTCAACCCTTTACGCACGTTCGCCAAACATAACGACGATAGCATAATGGCGAAAACGCCATCGATAACAAATTTTGTTGAGGTAAGTGGCGTGGGGAAAACGGGATGTCGTGTAGGGAAGGCCCTGCCAGTGTTTAAATACTTGTGGCTGTGATACCACGTGCATGCTGTGTAAACCACCGTAGCTTTGGTTTGTTCTCACTTGAAACACGCATCTCAACCCTAAAAGGATACTTGAAAACACGACGACGAAAGCAAAATTTAAGAAATGAGCATTATCACATAAATGTTGCTGGGCTAAAGTGGTATGGGTGATGATGCTATGTACTGTAGCTCAGGTCTTGTTCGTCTTTACCGACCCCGTGGTTGTGATACCATCCACACGTTGCGTGCACCGGCAACTTGTGGTTGTTCTCGTTTGAAACACGGATCACAACCCTACACTAGATGGGTGTTTGCCAAACACAACGACGAGAACGAAAAGGAATAACAGGAAATATATAAATATTTTAGATAAACGGTGTGTGGTGTAGAGCTTTCGTTATGTTTTGTAGCGAACGGCAAACAATAGCAAAAACCTTCCCTTTGCTTAGCGGTCCCGTCGTTGTGATACCACCTAAACACGGAGTGTATCAGCAACGGGTGCTTGTCCTGGTCTGGAACGCGCATGTTAACCCTACATGCGTGTTCGCCAAACACAACGACCGATCGCAAAAGGGCAAACATGTTTTGTAGCAATCATTTAGCTGAGGTTGTGCGGCAACGAGGCAGCGACACATTGGTACTTGTGTGTAGCTAAGTTAAGGAGCCGAGCCGGACTTTTTTGTTTTGTGCTTATGTTGATTTGTTTAGTAAAAATAGCTGTAAAATACTTGTTGCAGCACAAGCCATACTATTTCTAGTATATATATTCGCGGTAGGAATTACGCCTTACGGAAAACGTGATACCTCCTCAACCACAGTTCGTTTTTTGCGATCTTTATACGTGAAGAAAGCTTATGTCCACAACAATCTGTTTTGAACAAGTGCCAGATCACTCGGACGCATGGTTCAACCCGAAAAACGCCTAACAGACTCTCGCTGAAAAAAGCACCCTGCCGTATTTTGGTCACCCTGAAAAGCGTACGAGTTCTCGCGCCAACGATGTTGTTTAACATTGAACTTCGGCGACAATGCCAACCACTGGTATACCGACCGATGTCAGCCCCTAACAAAGCCCCGCCTTCCTTACAGCACGAGCGCAGCAATGTAGTGGAGCTGCAGAATACCGAATTTCAGCAATATCTGTACCGGATGCAAACACACCAAGGATTACACTTCAGAGATATAGATATATATAGAATCCTTCGCGGCGCCCGAGCGCCCTCGAAGAATGTCGAAATCCTTGCAAACATCTCGCCCTCGGACTGGAATCCGTGAAACCCCGACCTCGAGCCGAAAACGGCTTTTCTCGCGCGCTCTCTTCTCGGGTCTCGCGGCCGGGCCTCCCCCCTGAGTCTTCCGGTGCGCTTGGCGCCGAGCTTGCTCTCGTCGCCGCGGGGGGGCGCTGTCAACCTTGCTTTCTGGTGCGGGGCTTCGGGCAGAAAAACGTCTTGACTTGGCTGTTGTTGCTGCGGTGATTGGTTAGGCTCGCGGCTGCGACGTGTAAATGTGGCATTTCGAATTTTTCGTCGGCTCCGTATTGGCTGTTTTGTGGATATGATGCTGCCGAGCGCGATTCGTTGCCTGCTGCGATTGGCTTGGCCCGGGAGATGCTAACGAGACTGTCATCTGCCATCCAGTTTCGTGGAGATGATGCTCAAAAATTCAAATTTCAAGTTATACGATCTTCTTGCCGGATCCAAAAGATTCATGATCAAAAAAACAATCCAGTGTTTCGTTCATCGTCAAATCTAGACCAGGTATATTATATGTATGAAGGGTGGCACCGAGCTCGCCGTCCCCGCCGAGACGGGCACCTCTCGTTCCTGATTTATAATGGTGGTGCCGATGCTGGGCAAAACGCAGGCTTGGCTTGACTGCCGCTGCATGCTGTGATGTACTCCACGTTGGCTTCTGGTGCGGATGCTATATTTTGGCAGTGCTGCTTTTGAAGAAGATCGTTGATGTTGATACCGCGCTACAAATACTCGGTTGAACTGCCTTTGCTCGCGGCTTAATTGAATCCTCGTTTTTCTGGTTTAGAAATACTACTACCGAAACAATCTTCGTTTAGTGTCTTCGTTTAGTGGCCGAAATGGTGGAGATAGGCCACTAAGCTTCCTCCGTGAGTTCGAACCCCGTAACCCTTGAACTTCCCTTTTTTTTATATCCTTTTATATCCTGTATTTTTTTCGTCTTTTTTTTAATCATTTTTTTAATTTATTTTTCTCCCTCTTTTCTCGCCTCCGATGTTCGCGTCATGATGTAGGCTTTTAGAGTAGCAGTGTCACGCTGGCTCGTATTGATAGTACGGTTTAGCACCTATATAAGCACGGAGATTTTTCTGTTTTTTTCGTTCCCGAACTGCCTGCTGCTCACAGAGCGCGCAGCACTAACTCCTTATTTATAGTAGTTGGACCTCCCTTTTCTTTCTCACTTTAAGGTCTGAGGCTGCCAGTGCGCAGCCCTAGACTATAAACCACAGTATACTGAGCAAATTATAGAAACATCAGAATTACATTGATAAGAACGAGCCAGAAAAAATAACAAGGGACATCGGGGGAAATACGACACGGCGTGCCATGGAGTGTTACGGTTCCCGGGCATAAATAGGGTTATACAATTACGGTTAGGGTTGTCACTACCTTTTCGTTGGGGTTGGAGGCCATAGCACGACGGTGATGGCATTTTCATGGCAATGCCATGCCATATGGTGCAAGTGTGAGAAATTATACTGGTTAATGAGACCGACACACGAAACGAGTCTGAGAGTTGGGACTGATGAATGTTTGTGGGAGATTGAACGAAGGAGATCCGGCGTTTCTGTAGAGGTGCAGTATTTTACTGGAGTTTTGGCCGGATGGGAGAGAGGGCATGGGGGAATTGGTTTGGAGGTTTGGTTGGGGTCCAGTGGGCTGAAGTGATGAGGCAGGGAAGGGTGGAGAGAGAACGAAAAATATATGATTTAATAGTACGGGACTCTGCGTTACGGTGTGTACGACCAGGTTCTGGAACTGGGTCGGAAGTCAGCGGGTTGAAAGAAGAAGGGGGATAAAAAGCTGGAACAGAAAACATGAGACATCACCCGAGTGCTCATGAAGCAGCAGGGGCTGCTGCAAGGAAAGCGGCACACCCAATACTCGTCGACCTGGCAGGAAGGGGGCTAGCGAGGTTGCGGAAAGTCTTCATCTTGCTGCAACTCTTGGCATGCGAAACACGTACCAGATTTGGTGTAAACTTGATTCTGCAAGTGTGTAAACAGACATCAAAACATGAGACAAAAAAACGAATCAGGAGTTTAGCCTGTCCGAAGCCAAATTGATAAAAACGAGAATGAGGAATTAACCAGGAGTATTGGGAGAAATGCGACACGGCGTGCCATGGAGTGCTACGGTTTTCCGGCACAAATAAATAGCGTAAGAAGTACGGTTATTATAGGGTTACCTTTGGGGTTAGAGGCCATAGCTCGGTGTGATGGCATTTTAGGGCTACCTTCGGGGTTAGAGGCCAAAGCACGGTGTGAGGGCATTTCCATGGTTTTTTTCATAGCGCACCGGAGGAAAATCGGCGACATCAATACCCATGGCAGCGGCCATCCCTACAGGCGATGAGGGTGACAATTTCCCGATGCCGTATATCATAGCTGCGCTACGTAGCTTTCCATATATTTTCTGCTGTTTCTTTCGATTCAGTTTTAGTGCGCGAGAAACTTGAACAAATTCTGCATATAAAAGAGAGACTGATGGTATAGAAATTTAGAAGTGAGTCTGAGAACTGACACTGACAAAGGAAACTCAGAACCGAGCCTGATAAATCATTCGAGGAATGAGACTGATAGTTATCTGAAAAATGAGACTAACAACTGAATGTCATAAGTAGGCAAAAGTGAGAAAGTATATTAATGAGACCGACAGACGACACGAGTCTGGGAGTTGAGACTGATGAATAAGTATAAGTGTGGAAGATTTAACGGAGGATGTCCGGCGTTTGTGTTGTGGTACTGAATTTTTGGCCGGATGGGAGAGGGGGCATATAGGGGAAGAAGTGGTTTGAAGGCAATTTGGTTGGGGCCCAGTTAGTTGTAGGGAAGAGACAGAGGCGCAGGGAAGGGTGGAGAGAGAGCGAAGACTATCTTAGTACGGGACTCTGTTACGGTGTGTGCGATCAGGGTTTTGAAACTGGGTAGGAGGTCGGCGGATTGAAAGAAGAAGGGGGATCAAAAGCTGAAACAGAAGAAGAACGAGTCATCA
>JBBMKB010095929.1:0-10820 GCA_037833945.1 Alaria marginata | reverse complement strand
CGTACTCCGTCCCGGCAATGTAGGGATGCGAGGGTATATGGTCTTATGACTACGGCCATGCAAGAAATGAGTACACCCCCCCACCCTCGCGTGGGAACACCTCCACTCGTCATCGGTATAAATGCCACCGACCTGGCTTGATCATCTGCTACACGACGACGTGTACGTCTACAGTCTACTCTCTTGTGCGCGTCCGATCGCGAACTCCAGACCAAGTCGTGAATTCGTACTAATTTCGGGAGGGTACGTCCCAAATACTGGTAGTTGCTCCATTCGGGCTTGTCACAATCAACTCTACCGGCCGCAACAGTGGTTCATCGGGTCCGTACTGTCGTTGGTGCCGAGCTTCTGCCAAGAACCCCCGCTGTTTGTTAAGGGCCTAACCCTATATTTGTTGTCTAATCCACGTTAAGGCCTTAGCACAGCGGGTAAATGGAGGTTCGGTGAAATCGCGATCTCCTACGCGTACATTACGGTAAGTACATCTACAGTCAACACGCCCTCGTCACGATCATCCCGTTGTTGCGAATACCAGCGCGGGCGCGTACTCATATCGAAACTGTCTATAATCTAACCACATACGAGGTATATGTGAAGCACGGTGTACTCTGATATAGTTGTGACGAAGAGGCGTACAGGTACTTCTCTATGTAAAACCTGTTTCGGGATGTGCCGTAACACCGAGGTAGGAGAGTTCGAGCGATTGACCCGGTGCCTCAGTCCTAATGGGATGGAATTGTTTTTTCGTTGGGACCGTGTAACAAAGGACTCCATGGCGGTATGTAAATTATGTGCTGAACGTACCGCGGTAATTTGCAGTCTTCGAGGACGATGAATTATCAAAGGTGAAGTGTATGCGTTGCAAACGACGGAACGGCCACTACCGTCAGATGTCATCCCCCATCAATGTAATTTCTCTAACACGAGGTCGATAGTCGTCTTTGTCGCTTTGAAGTATATTTTATATGAACTGATATCTTCTACACCAGCAGGGGGGCTTCATCGGGGATAAACGACCACCGCGCTCTGTGCGTTCTCAAAGCACTGGCGACCACAATCGTGAAGTTGAAAACGAACAGTCTTCAGCGGAATGGTCAGTATCTCTCCACCAACGCCCGGTTTGCTGGCAGTTGGATGCGGATACGCCCCTAACACGTAATAAATCTAGACGTGAAAGTAGGAGCCACCTCTGTGCCATTGATAGCTCCAATTTCATGCGATCTCGAGTTTTCAATGGTATGCTTTTTTGCGTCTTCACCGGCAATAGGAGGTAGGTGAACGATTGGTCGAGGTCTACCGCCATAGGTAGTGTTTCCACCAGTACTTACATGTCTTCCTGCTTTCTTTAACTGCACACTGCTGGATTAGGTTCAGATACATCATGCCACTTGCTCATGAACTAACCTTACCGTCCCATCGGCGTGTCGTGAAGTGCACGCGGTAAAGTCTTCCTGGCAGGGCGTGTCCAGGAAATCGATGAATGTCGTCGCTTCAACTGCTCCGCGTAGAGTCACCGTCGTGCTTTCGCTCAGATGCCGTCTCGCAGACGCTAGTAGTGGTCACAGCGTGTAGTACCGCGCCGCTTGTTCAGTCCTCTAACTCCCGATTTTATACATTTCGGGTACCGTTGTTCCCGCTTGAGAGCAACTTGGCGAACAGGTCGCACGGTGACATGGCCATGACATCCTAAATGTTTCGGGTAAGTCATTTTAGCCGCCAGTGCAATCGCACCAAGAAAGACGCGTACCGTCGCTAACGATAGTTGTTGCTCGTGACAATCCTTGATCAATACCAACAAGTCTACCATTCAGTGCGCCATTCTTGAACCATATATTTTCCCAACAGCGCTCCAAACCAAATTCCCCAAACCCGACACCGTCCACCTCGGCAAACGATCACCAGCGCAGCCACCCAACAGTCATCGCCTCGTAGGTAGATATGCATCACTGGAGTTTACAAGTACTGCGAACATAAACGTATTCACAGTACTTCTGACCGCTTTGCACGAGGCAAGCAACTCCGAGCTCTATTCGTCTGAGCGCGCCGAACCCAGTATCAAAACTGACTTGTGGCCCCGCCTCAGACCACGGCATCCACACGTCATCGTCGCACACCAGTAGTTCCGTATATACTGATATTTAAAATAAATTTCCGCTGATGTCGAAACGTTCAGGGTCAAATGGAGTCAATGATGATTCATGCCTCCATCGCCCAAATCGACATCCTGACTACTAAGTCCTTGCTGGCTACATCATAACTGTTTCCTCCCTACCATGTTAACCGTGAATCACACAAGTATATGATAATAATGCTTGTCGTAAACGACACTGCTGATGGCGCAGATTTAACCCATTATATAGCATCAATATATAGGTTACCGTACGGAACGTCGTTTAGGCAGTAGCTTCTATCATCCACCAACCGTCTATATGTTGTAAATCCAGGTGCCATTTTCGCCAATTCAACGGGCGTCAGCATCGACGATAGCGTCATCTTTGCGAACAACTCGGGGAACTACGGAGGTGAGGAACGACACAAAACATGCATCGTTTCGAAATATGATGATTCACTACTATACTACAAACCTACAGGAGGATATCGTGTGCTTCGAAGTCGGAAAATATATAATGTCTTGAAATATAATTAATTTATTGATTTTGGGGATCGTCTGTAGTCGTGCTTGACACTAAAAACACGAAGTCCACAATATAGAAGTTAACGTGGGGTTGGTGTTTCTACTCCAAACGTGTCCCTACACTGTTCTAAGCTTAAAAGAGGGTCCACTGGACCCCTCGATTGGCGAGCTGCCGAGCACCGTTCGAATCCCCTTTATGTTTTCTGATGATAATAGTTTATGCACCCAGCCTAGAGTATTCGGCATCGCAATGAAATTTTGATATGTATCCGGGTTGATTGTTGGCAAATTCCTGCAGGCGAACGATTAGCCAATGTCGGATTGTACTGCAGTGCTGGTTTCGACTGTTTATCGGCGTGTCTCGTGGAGTCGTTTATTGGTTCTCCGGCTCATACATTGGTTCGTATGAGTTGATTGAACAATAAGACGTCTGTAGCGGCTTAGGACAGCCGAGAGGCAAATTGGAACGTTTCCAATTTGCTTCGGCATGGAACCGTCTCAGAGTAATTTGAGGTGAGTGGCACCCAAGAGTTTGTACTCTGATTGTCGTAGCTTCAGAGACGGCGGGCTTACCGCCAGGGTTACACAGCCACTAGTGGCTCCGCCGAGTGAACCGCCCCTCCAGGAGCGCGCAACATTGCTATGATTGGCTAAACCACGGCGTTCTTGATGTATAACGTCCACCTGTTCTTGTATGCCACTCGGCATCAACGAGCAATTTCGCTGCTGCTTATTGATCCTGTGATGGAGCCTCCGTTGCACACATTTTTTACACCTCAACACATGCTACATCTAGACGATGGACAGCCTTTTGACAAATAAGCTTCCGTCCCCTTGATGTCGTGGCACGTACTTGGTAGTTTATCCACAATTCGTGTTACGTCTGAAGTGAACGGAGGACAGATGTGTGGAACAATCCTATGAACTAGTTGCTCATGCTTATGTCGCACTCGGCAACAATAATTGGGCGTTTATTCGCTGTCGTCTAGGTTGTTTCATTGCATCATGCGACGTACGCACTCATATACAAAACGCATTAACACGTGGAAGGGGTAGTCAATAGTTTCTCGGTTGTCTTTCGACGGCGACCCCTGTGCTGTAGGGATTATGGTGATACAACACGCCACTCGCTACAGGGAGGTGACGCGGGGCTACGATGCCATTTTTTTTCTTAATTGTTTTCGACTGACGGGGTCGTTGTTTCCAAGTGAAAAAGTACTTTATATCGTTCGAATTCCATTCGAAGCTTAACGATGACGATATGATATCAGTATATACCTACTGTAGGCCGTAGGGAACTGCGTCACGTTGACACTTTCACTTTGCTCAAATTCAGCTTTCTGGGTGCGTATACATATCTTCACGGGGCAAGCCTCGGATAACTGGTATTTAGAGTGCGCTGGACCAACACCGTACCATGCGTCGGGTCGTAACTACGACTTTGAGGAGATACGCTCGCATCCGATGTCCAAATATTGATGCGCGTCGAGGCTATGACTCTGTGAAAAGAGCTATAGAGTGGCACCGAAGTGTCTGTGAAGATCACTTGTGATGACAAGAAAAACAGTAATAGTTTGGAAAAAAGTGTTTGAGGCCAATAGGTAGGAAACCACAGAAGAGAAAGGAGAAGAAGGAGAAGGAGTAGGGAGAGTAAGGGGTGATCGAGGTGGGCGAGACCGTCTCCTTATCATCTCGGGACAATGCCCACGCTACGGGCAGGTGTACTTTATACGGGTGGCCGTGCTGGCCGACAGTCCGTCCTATAGTATCGTTTCGCGCAATGTTTTCGGCAACGTTCCCGAGTACTCATGGTAGTAAGCTAGTTACAACTTTGATACAATACAGCGATGAGAAGAAATAAACCAAGTCCCTCCATATACTGTAATTCCCCGCGTCTAAAATAATATACTTAGTGTACTCAGTGGTAGTGACTACGAATCAACTAGATGCTTGTGGACTGCAGAGTTCACATTCCAATACGCCCCCTTTGATGAGAAGTCAATAGCTAGAGGAATCAAACACTCAAAATAATAAGCACAAATGGTACGACATATTTAGATATGTGTATGAACACCATCAATTTTAATGTGATCATGTCACTCAGAGAATTAAAATAAGAATTGAACAACAGTTTCAGGGCTGTGTAGGAACAGCTGAACTATGGAGGTAAACATGTCACAAAATACGCGTGGTGTAGGCACGAGCGAGAAATACACTAGAAAAGAAGCGCAAACCAGTCTTCTGGGTGTTCAACACTCCCCTTAAATTGATATCTAGAGCTACATGAAACCGAAGAAAGTGAAAAACTGTGGACGCTCGTCCATTACAGCGAAAAAACGTACTATTCAGTTTGTGTATGTTTGTACGAACTCGAAAGGAAGTCCAGGAATACAGATAGTAGGGCAATAGACTACGGGTGAAGTCGAATCATAAAATCTATACTCGTGATGCTATTTTGATGATCAGCGAGCTACATCCTACAAACAAAGCGGACGAAAGTATCCGCTGTACGCATACTGCGCCCCCTCAATTAAGTTCTTAAACAAAAAAGAAACCGAAGAAAATCGAATAGAAATTGTGGACGTATGTGTCTAGCGCTATACTGTCATGCGCATGTACTATACAACATTCAGTTTTGTGAGCATGTATGTATGCTTCACTTACTCAAAAGAAAGATTCTTCGAGGTCAAAGAACAAACCTGCAATATGGGTGTGCCACATACATGCTGTTTTGAGAGCAGGTACGTACGATACGCATACTCGAAAATAAAGATGCATCAAAGAATCAACTCAAAAACGTGAAGACTTTGAGCATGTTTTGTATGAGCTTTTGCGAGGCGTACTCGTATAATCCTATAACGAGACTGACAAAACAAAACGTAGTCCAAACAACATACTAGGTACCGACCTAAGAGCCGGGTAACACGTCAGTTATCTGACCTTACCGTGTGATAGAAGATCACACGTACTGCAGCAGTAGTACAGGAGCACAGGAGTACTCGTATAGATGCAAACTGGCAAAGTCAACAAAGAAGACGTTAAGAAACACCGCCGCTATAACGAAAACAAAGAAAGAAAACATGCAGAAACTTAGCTCGTGTCGCTGAAGGCTGTTCTTCTCCCTGTTGCGTTGTTGGTGGTTGTTGCAGTGGCTGCTTGTTGTTGGTGATGCTGATGTTCTTGCTGCCGGTGCTGACTATCTTCGTTTTCTGCTTTGTTGTTGCGTAGAAAAAGCCGAAAATAAAATGTGCAGTAATGTGTTCTGAAGCTGATGATGATGATTGTTGTGATGATGATGACGACGAAGAGCGGATAAGAAAATTAAGACCTGTTCTTTCGTAGTCGTCGCGCCTTGGTGCTGTGTACAGAGAGCAGCTTGTCGGCTGTCGGTTGGTTGAAAAACATGCGGCTCAATTAAACAAAATTGCTTCCCCAAGAAGGAAGGCCACAAAAACTGTTCGAACACCCGGTTCGTCGATAACATGAGGCTTGGACCGGAGGTGGTGTAGTGCCGTAGTGGATCACCATGCTAGGTAGATCGTTTTCAACAAAATTACTGCTGGATCACCATGCGAAGTGGATTGTTTTGAAAAAATGACTGCTGGATCACCATGCCAAGTGGATCGTTTTCAAAAAATGACTGCTGGATCACCCCGCTGTTGAAATGGTGATCCACCAACAACGCACAAGTACAGGCCGCAGAATACGGCCAACCCAAAGTGGACTGGGGCAACCAAATATATTGGTTAGCGGGACATTTCTTAAAAGGCTTGTTCGGGTTTCAGTATCTGGCACTCTCACCCACTATCCCCGGTCAATACTACCTATGCTGTTCCCGGAAGGTGATTACAGCCGATATTTTTCGCATGGGCACTGGTACGACTTCGTACTCGGAAGGTGAATACAAGTACGATTTCGTACCGACTGGCTCTGATCGAGCGCCGTTTGACCCTTTCTGGTACAAATTCGTACCAAAGAGCGCCCATTCGGCGTCATTGAGTACGAATTCGTACCAATTAGCTCTGTTTGGCAGCGTTTGCCTCATACAGGTACGAATTCGTACTAAAAAGACACAAATAGCGTAAAATCTGCCGTACCTATAATGCTTCTGGTAGGAGTTCTGGTTCCTCGTGGCATGAATGCTGGTTCCTCGTAGTGATGAAGATCTCACGAACCATCTAGCTAGTCCGAATTCTGCTCGAGATCCCCATGATCATATGCATGGTGAAGCTTCTGGTGGAGTCGCTTCTAATCTGGCGATGTGTGACCGGATGGTTGGCGATGATTCCTTGTCTCGTTCTTGAATAATTGAGGCATGAAGCCCCAATTTCCGAACAATTGCTCGTTAGGATGAAAGCTGCGTTGCATAGCGTACCATAATGCCACCAGGTAAGCCTCTGTTTGACGGTGGGGATGTTGACGTTGCGGTCGCTAGAGTCGTAGCCTCTGTTGTTATAGATGGCGTTGCTTCATTCGTGGCAGGTGGTACTGCTGTTGTAGCTGGTTGATATCTGACGACAGAGCCTCATGAAACTGATTCAGTTGTGCCAAGGCTCTGCGATAAAAAAGACGCCGATGCCTTGTCGAGGCGATATATTCCCCCGCAATACCGTGGGGTGCGTGTTGCCGATGGTGGTGCTGGCTTGAGCGCTCCAATTGAAGATGAGCTGGCCTTGTAGTACACCAAAACGAGGGTAACGGCTAGTGCCGTGTTTTGTCACCCGCAGAACCGTCAATGTGCTGTTGTCGTGTTGGTTCGTAAGATGCAGGTTGCCCCCGACGTTGTGTTTGGGTGCATGGAAAGGCATCCCTATCGATCTCATGCTTTGAAAGCACTGTTGAACTCGATAGCCTGACTGTCTGTAGCTCGAGTGGGTCATTACTGCTGTACGCACGTCGAGACGCCCCTTTGCTGTTGGCAAAGACCCGTGACGCATGTACAAGTTTGGAGAGATTTTTTCGTGATGACGGTCGTTTATGTTGCTGCTTTCGTGATAGCTTGGCAGCATTTTAGACCGTGCTGCATGCGTAGTAGCGTGACAGCAGTTCAGCACCGTACGTCTACGAGCGAAAACGTCAAAACAGTTGCGTGAAGCGTAGTACTCCGTATCTCCGAGTCTGACACGTGACTTGTTACGCGAAAACGTGAAAGCCGATGCTAGAGAAGGTTGATTTTCCCGTCGTTAGGCTGAGTAATCTATTTGCGAACGACCTTGCTGTACGTTGCAGCTTGTTTAGTCTTCTCGTCTTATTACAAAACCCTCACGAGAGCAAATACTGGTACGCACTTCCTACTACGTGGTAGCTTAAAGAGTTTAGCTGCAGACCGTTGGACTTAGTCTAGATATCTGCCCCTCGCGCGTGAACCAACCCTGCTGTTCCCCCAGTGAACCGTGGGGATGTAGCAATTTAATCTTCTTGACAGGACAGGGCCGGGAAAATATAAGGATCTTGTGCCGTCACTTCAACGGTTTCGTCTAGAAGCACTGTCGTGGTTTCGCTTAAACGATGTTGCCCGGACGCTTATAGTCTTCGCCGCGCGTAGTACTGCGCCGCTTGTTCAGTATTTAAAGCCGCGATTATGTTAATCTCAGCTACTTTTAATCGCGCTTAAGACTTACTAAAGGAATTCCTCGCTCCGGAATAACGCACCGTGACATTGTCATAACTTTCTAATCGTGCAGGAAATTTAGATTAGACGCACTCGGCATCGCATCGGCAAGCAAACCTGCCGTCAGGAGCCAAGATTGTTGACAATGGGGTTTTGTTTTACGTTTCAGCAAAATCAATATTTACAATACAACACGGCATTCTCCGATGAGGCCCTTATACGGTGTGTTTTGTTTGACTGATTTAAAATACATTCCAAGTTATATCATTCAGTAGGAGTTTGCAGTTGGCCGTCGAATTATCTGCGCCTTCACCGATCATTCGTAGTTAAAAACGAATTACCTGCGCACTTCTACCCGAGCCAGAGGCCCCACCCATATGTTTGGTGCAACTTGTGCTCTTTGTGGACCACTACACCGGCGTTAAATGTCGTTGTTCTCTTGTATACAGTTGGGCTGCTGAACGGGGGTCAGATATGTCCTTATTGTCTATTGTCTGTCATCTAAAGCTCGTATACGTCGTTAAAATGGGCTCTAAAATGCCTTCGAGAACCCCGCTAAGTACTCGTGACACTCATTGATCAACACCAACCGGTCTGCGATTTAGTCTTCCTTGTAACTTTTATGTTCGCAACGGCATGCCATACGACCATCTTATCTATGCTGACTCCAATCACCTTTCTATCTCACGAAGTAACCGACGACCCCCACCTCGACAAACGACTTATAGTGCAGCCACTCCACAAACATCGTCTGGTAGGTTGATGTACAGTATTACGGAGTGTTTGCAAGTTTTGCAGATGTAGGCGTCGGTGCAATAACTGTGCCAGTTTTGCCCGCGACATACGATTACGAGCTCGTTTCATCGGAGCTCGCCTAATCCAGTGTCAAAGATGACGCGCCGCCACTCTTCGAACCTGAGCATTCAGACGTCACCATTCCACACTCGTTCAGTATATCTCGATTCTTGTCGTCATGGTCCACTGCTGTCGACACATTTAAACTCATGTAGAGATGAGGGATATTTAGCCCTCATCGCACAATACTGCCATTCTGAAGACAATGCCCTGGCTGGCTATATCAAACTGGAGCCCCACTGCCATGTCCACCACTAATCACACAAGCACTTCATTAATAGCTCGTTGTCAACAACACTGCTGTTCACTCACATGGGTTCCATTGTGAAGCACCTGTATATTTTACCGTTAGGAACCCCGTAACTTTAGTTTTTTGGCGTGTTTCAAACGAATGGGGACAGGGGACGCGTAGACCAATCCATTTGTTAGGGGGTGTGCAAGTTTGCACGCCGTTCCCAGTAACATCCTTACTATATAATGCGCTTATTTTATGGTGGTGGTGGTCGTCGACCGGACATTCCAAGACTATGCCGTTTTTTGTAACCCCCCGCTCGGCGTCAGCGCTAACGTTCGCCACCGGGCCGCTCGCGGCGTCAGGATGGTGCCACGCCTCGCCCACACGGCAGCCCTCCGCGTCCCAGGCGAAAGAACGGGCGCTAAAGCCTAACTCGGCGAGCGGGGATCCAGGAAAGGCGCCCTCCCGGGGATAACTCGCTCTATCCCCGGGAAAGGAGCGGATCCGCGGGAAGGGAGGGGTTCACATCGTATTTGGAGGCCTTTTCCGCCCGGGGTTGGGATCCGCACTAAATTCAAGATGAACATTTTCAACACTAAATCCAAGATATAATAAATATCCCATACTAATTTCAACATACTTTTCTTCCACACTCAAACCAAGTGTTTTTTATCAAAGAGTCCAAAAAATTGAAAAAAAAATGGATCTTAAGAACTTCGGTCAAAGTTGAAATCGATTTAAAACTGGGCGAGATAATCGTTCTTAAACTAAATTCAAGACAAAAAGCTCCGGAGAAAAGAAACCGTGCTTGGCCCCCGGCATAGCCTGCTCGGTTATGATGACGATGTGTACTGCTGAGCTGCTGTATACTGCTGGTGCATGATGTGTCGATGAGTCGGTGCGTCGGTGGGTTTAGGTGGCGGGGTTGGTATGTATGTACCGCTGCTGTTTTAACTGCTGTCCGCTGTACGTACGCGCCCGTACCTACTACTACTGGTGGTGTTGTGTGTACCACGTTACAAAGCAGGAAGGAGCGGTTATGGTTACAAACTATCCTCGCTCGCTCGGTCCATCGCGCGCACGTGTGTGTGATTGTAGTACGTACGCCATACAACAGCAACGAAGGAGCGGATATTAAGTGCATTGTCAAGAAGTGCGATCCGCTTTTTTTGCTGTCTGTATGTATGTACCGCTGCTGCTGTTGTAACGACAACTGCGGTGCGCCCTGAACGTACTATGCTGCTGCTGTAGTACCTACGCTTACTACCGGTATTATACTGCTGCTGCTGCTGTGTACGTACGTATACCAGTATCTACTTCGTACTCTGCTGTACCGCTGCTGTACCTACTGACTGCTGTTCGTAATACACGTGCCCGTTCCTTTCATTGTGCAACAGCTTTACTCTTGCTGGTGTGTACATCACACAGCAGGGAGGAAGGAGCCTGCTCGTTACAGTCAATAAAAAAATGCAATCGTTCCGATC
>JBBMKB010095918.1:0-10820 GCA_037833945.1 Alaria marginata | reverse complement strand
GGAGGGGGGTACTTACGATCATGCAGGAGGGCGAGTATCTCGCCGTTTTACGCGTTGGAGGTGGCGTCTGGCGCAAATTCGTTTAAAGCTGAGTACGCCTCGCAATACCGCCGAAATGGGTCGTATCTGTTGCCGGTAACACCGAACGAACAATACAAACCAGGCACTATATGTCGCTGTATGCCTGTCTACCAACCCCCAACCCCCCCGATCCCCCTCCCCGAGTATTCTCTCGTTGTATATACCATGTGTCAAAAGTCGATGAAAATCGGCGAGCAGTGAGAAGCTGAACCCTCTGCGCCATAAAAATGAACGCACGTACTGGGGGGGAGGGGACGACACTTGTGACCACGGCTTGTCGAGAAGGTCGACAGTAAATATGATTTTAACATAACGTCGCTGTGCACCTGTTTCGCAGAACACCCCCTCCCCCCCCCGCCCCCTCACCCATGTAATATGTGGAAACAACGTAATGAACGCCCCAATGTTGGCGGTGTCTCTCTTAGCTGTGGGAACGGTGACCCGTCTCGAACGGGGTGCGTGGGCAATGGTCGGATGACTAAGGCAAGCAGCAAATGGGCCCCCCGCGCGCCCTCTCTCTACCTCCCCGTACTTCATCTCGTGACGCCTTACAGATACCAACCGGAGAGCTTGCTCCGGTCCACGGAACAACCTTCGATTTTTCTGAGGAACGATCCCTAGGCACAGCGATCGACAGTATAGGCGGCGATCCTCCAGGCTTGGATCACTGTCTGGTGTGCCTCGGCACTCAGAACGACGGGCGAGCCAAGGTGAGACCTAATCTGTGCGCCACAGTTTTCTGCTGATAACGCTGGGTTCCTGGGGTTAGGGTTAGGGCTAGGTCTAGGGTTAGGCCGACGTGATACCAAATCTGTGATTAACAGCCTTCTTTTTATAAAGCTGGGCACCTAGTGTTTGGGTTAGGCCGAGGCGATACCACATATGTGTGCTACGTTCTCCTGCTGTGTAAGTTGGATACCTAGCGTAAGGGACGCGTGCAACGATAGAGGCAGCACGTTTGGGCTAAAGTAGTTTCTGAGTGACGGGGCTTCTTAAATCAAAACCGTCGGAATGTCATTCTTGCTTTGCAATGTATTGTTTCTATACCTAGGCCATGGGTTCGGTCATCGGTTTGCCCTTTCAGTTTACTCATAACAACGTTTTAGGTGAGGTATAGCGCTGTTATGGTCTAGTAATGAGGAGCCTAATCAATAAAGCGGTGTTATAATCAGTACAATACCGTAGCATGCACAGGGTTAGTGTTAGGCCATACCAAATCTGTGCGCCACAATCTTCTGTTGCTCAAGGGCACCTAAGATCATGGTTAAGGTTCGGGTAACCCTAATCTCGGAGAACAGGTGGATCCGTACCAAGAAGCGCACGGCCGACTCCGTCGCTTTGCGGGCGTAGAAATGATTGCGATTCGCTGAAACGCCTATTAAGAGGGACTATACTAAACAGGACCTACGGTACGCACAAAAACTTTATCTTTACCTATTTTTACTCAACTTATTTTGTCCTATTTACTATGGTCCCCGTCATAGACCAGATTGAACAAAATGTGTCCGCATCATAAACGGCTCCAGAATTTGCTGTGAGACGTTCCCGCTGAATTTAAAAACCCGCTACGTTTTTGTTTTTTGTTCGTTCGACTGCCAGATTTTTGCGGGCGTGCTTGTTTTAATGTTTCGCTCCCCATGCATAACCTTTTATTGAACCACTGTAGATAGAATTCAACCCTAATTCGAAGCAGTTAGTACCCAGACGCGGAATCAACTCTGAAGGGGGTGTAACAACAGTATTTTTTCGTATATTTTTCAGCTAAATCCTCGGCTTCCTTTATCGTTGTACGCCCAGACAGTCTGCAAGCATTTGTGTTTTTTGTTGCTCGGTTTTTGTTTGTGCTTTTATGTTATTCTCGCTCATCGTCTTCGCTTCCAGCTCAATCCGTGGGACGATTTACGCTCAGCGGCCTTATGAGCAGCCCGTGTTTGCAGGTGTTATCCCCTCGTTCCCCTGGCACTTCCTGCCTACGAAATATTACAGCAACCGCATTTTCGTATTTTTTTAATGGTGTTTTCAATCTCCTGCTTCCCTTTCTCAGGAGTCGTCCGATGGTGGCGCCGACGCGGGTGCTCTGCCCCTGATCGCGCGTCTGCACGAGGCCGACAGCGGGCGCGTTATGGAAGTTTTCGGCTCACAGCCTGCCGCTCAGGTGTACACGTCCAATTTCCTGTCTGAGGGTGAGATGTTGTTTTCCGTTTTCTCTCTGTGTGTGTTGCCCCGTAAATATGAAGGCGTGCACTGTAGTTTGAGCGGACTGGTATGTGACCCTGGATCTGAGTACGAATAGGCCGGGAGCCGGAAAAACGTGGAAAGATAGTAGATGGGATGGGAAAGCATAAAAAAATACGGTAGTAAGGTGTTCTTTCCCAACAATGTATCGTGTGATATAGCACATGCGAGGACACCAATATAACGTTGGTAAGAAACCTGAACACTGCCAAGGGGCGGTGCTACACTGCCTTCATCCTAGCCGCGCCAGGATTGCTGTTCTTCTTAAAAACTCGGCCTGCCTTCCTTTAGCGCTGTTTCCTCACGAGATGCCCTCCACTGCTGTTTGCGACTATGACACACCCATTTTCATTTTTTGTTCTGTACGGCGTGTCGCTTGCTCCGCGGTGACGCTCGATTGTTTGATCATCGGCTTTCACCTAGCATTTTCCTCGTTTTCTCCTTCTATACATAGTTCGTTGCTTTCTCTCAGCAGTTTTTCTTGGGGCCTGCTTCGCGGTGATGCTGACGCTCGACGCTTTAATCTCCGGCGATCACCCGTTATCCAATATGTTCCCGTGTGCCATCGAACACCTTCTTCGGGTCGTGTTTCGCGTTTACTACGGTGTACCGAGTGCTTCGCACGTGACTCTCGTGCCACAAAGCCCTAACCCTAACCCTAACCCTACTTTGGGTAGGTAATTGGGGTACCATTTATCGGTAGCCCAGTAGTCTATTACCCTTGAATACCGTAACCGATAGCGTTGGCGGCAGGGCCTCGTTTACTCGTTTTTCCAGTAGCCCAGTTGACGATTAGTAACACCCTTAACCCTTTTATCCCACACCAATCCCAACTAGTTTTACCCCCAAAACGAGGGTGCAGTCCCTAAAGAGTATACGTTGGCCGCCGGCGCCCAATCTCTGCTCCTCTTTCGAAGAGAATACTCCAAGCGCGACGCAACGCCTTCCCCGCTAATCCTCTTGACAAACCCCACGCGCGTCATCATGCCGTGTGCCTGAAACCCCAGCACTTTCCCTTTTGCTTTGTTGCGGGGCTTGATCGTTTGATCGCCCACGTTCATCCCCTCATTGATGTCCTCTCATGCATTATCATGTTATATATTGATCTCTGATACTACAGGTTGATAATCTGTACCGTTAGCCGTCGCGAACACCAAGTACGAAAGGTAATTAACGCTGCGGTGCGGTCCAACCGCACCACACCGCACGGCACCGTAAGATGTTTTGTGTAACGTTTGTGGTTCCCCGTTTTCCTTGCCCCGCGTGTTTGCTGGGTACGACTACATATTTCCCGATAATCAAAAGTACAAGGCGTTATTCCTGGAAATATCTTCTCGCGGCGTAACTGTTTTGGGACGACCGGCCTCGCTGGCTCCACTTTCGCAACACAACGCGGCGCAAGGCCTTTCCTTGCAGGTTCTCGTGACAAACCCCACGGCGAGTTATTCCGCCGTAAAATATACACCCAGCACTTTCCCTGTTGCTTCGTTGCGGCGCTCGATCATTTGATCGCCGACGCCCATATATCTCTGTTCCGCTTTCGAAAAACAACGCTAGCAGTGAACGCTAACTGCTGGGCCAGCGATTGCGGTGCGCCTTCCCCCCAGATCCTCTTGACAAACTCCACGGCGAGTCATTAAGCCGTGTACATGGCAACCCAGCACTTACCCAACTACTTTGTTGTGTCGCGCGATTGTTTGTTCACCAACTTCATATATCTCTGCTCTGCTTTCGAAAACAACAACGCTATGATGCATAGCAGTAAGCGTTGCCTGTTAGATCTGTAGTTGTGGTATTACTCTAACACAATGTAACGCCTTTCCACGCAGATCCTCGTCTCAAACCCCCACGCACGCCATCAACGCCGTGTACATGGAATCCTTAGCACTTTCCCTGTCTAATTGCTGCGACGCTCGATCGTTTGATCACGGACGTCCACCTCTGCTCCGGTTTCGAAAAACAAAACCCAAAACGCGACGCAACCCCTTCCCCGCAGATCCTCGCGACAAACCCCACGCGCGTCATAACGCCGTGTGTCTGGAAACCCAGCACTTTCCCGACGCCGTCAACAGCAAGGATTGGGCCAAGTCGGTGCTCTTACAGCCCGGAGCGAGGTACCTGGAGCGCTCGAGGCACATTTTTACGGTCGACGGTGGCGTGTAGAGAGGACTAGCCCTACAGAGGAAGAGGCTCGTCGCTAATGCAGGCCGGGACGGCATAAAATCTTCCTTTGCTTATGATTGGTCAAGGGTGGCCTTTCGGTCGGCCAAGGAAGGATTTGGAAGAACGCCACCTAGGCACGTCGCGGAGCCGAGCGACTGCCCCTGCCGACCTTGGGCCCCCCAATGGGATGGACTCAGCGTTAGGAGTAGCGCTGGGGTCGGGCACGTCTGGGCCGACGTGCAAGATTGAAGTTGAAGTTGACGTTGACCACTGACGACCTCCACGAAGTTTTTTTTGTCGGGCCGTCCTGCAGATAGGGCGAGCCGCGAAGGAGAGTGACACGGTTTCATGCCAGAGGTGTTTTTGCTTTGCCAGCGAGGCTGCGTGAATGAGAAAACTGGTTGGTCATGTGTTGTGGACGTTTTCCGTCCCGCAAATTGTGTCAGCCGTTGTCGTGTTGCATGGAAACACCTGTGCACTATTCGTCTGCGTTTTTTGGCCGGACGACCCCGTGCAAACTCGTTAATCGGAGAGGGGGGGAAGGGGTTGGAACGCAAGGTGTTTTCTTTTTTGGCATCTGAATATACTTGGTTTACTTCGTTTGTTTTTTGCTATCATGTGCTCACATTGTGTAAAGCGTTTGCGGTGCCGATTGAGGTAATATTTAGGGTCAGACAGACGGACAAGCGGACGCAGTATGACTTCTCGCCACAAAGTACCCCTGTAAACTAGAGAACTGTCACGAATCGAAGCTGCAGTAAAGCATAGGAATTGCCGCCAAAGCTGCCGTAAAGCAAGGACTTGCCCCTATATAGGGCATGTCGCTGAAGTCATTGGTGGGTGATTTAAGCTTCGCCATGGAAATGTTCAGCCTTAATGGCTTGCAGCTTTGACCATGTGCAGCCAGCGTTTGTAGCAAGCACGGAAGCACCGGAGTTCGCGAGGCGATGCATGTCCATTTTCTTTATAGGAGAAAACTGCGTAGGAACTATCATGCTTGATAGGTAAGCGGTTTCCGACAACAACACGGGTTATTCTAGGAAAAAAGGATGACGGAGTTAATTGACCGACAAACGGGTTATTTCAATGATCCGGGTTAATGTCATAGCTCGTAATCCGGGTTATTGTCATAGCTCGTGATACATCAGGGACTAAAAGGTGGAAAAAGTGGGCGTACTATACGCGGTTAGCCAGCGGACGTGACGACGCCTGTGAAAATGATACTATCATACAGGAGAAGCGAGCGGCTAATTTGCGCGGCCGCCTAAATTAATTGGGGCCCTTTTGAGCTGGGTTTGGGCCGGAGATTCGCGCCGTCAGACTTTAAGTCTCTCCCTTTACAAAAAAAATATTATCCACCAGCGCACACAGTCGTACGACAGTTTCAAGCATTGTCGTTGAAGTCCGGTTGAAATAGTATGTTACCACTGTAGAAATCACCACAGAGAACTATTAAACGCCTTTTCGATTCTGAACCCCCAAGCATGAGATGGGAGTACCGGGCACTGGTGTGGGCGTCGTGAGACAAGATCATACGCGTGACACCCGCGGTCAGTATCTACGGCCGGGCACCCTGCTGTAAGCCTCTACGGAGCTGCACTCACTTTTTGGGGGGGCACACTATTACGGGGGACCATAGTAAATAGGACAAAATATTGCTCCTTCAAAAATAGGGAAATGTGTAGGTTTTTGTGTGTACCGTAGGTCCTATTTACTACGGTCCCCCGTAATACTTTGAATTGGTGTAAGACAAGGTTTGCGGTGCTACAAAGGGTTTTAAGTCGACGAACGGACGTCCACTACGGCGGCATGTCGCTAGCCTACACCAGGGGATCTTGACCCCAACCTCAACACAATCATGAGCCTCGAATAAAATCGCGCATTCAGAAGAAACTGCGGAGTCGAGATGAAAAGATACGATCGAAACGGTATTCCCAGTTTTCGTACTTAATTAAACACTGTTAACGGTGTACTGGTAAGTTGCACAACAAACAGTGTAACCGGTGGGGAAAAAAAACACGCTGACATTCGCCGAGATCATACTTCGTTACACTTCTGAACTGCATAACCAAACAAGAAGCAGAGGCGATCGTCTTGATGCTGCTTTCACACGACGAAAAACAAATAACATGCAGCGCATCATCTGCTCCACATTGCCGCTCGCTTTCCTGTCCCTCGCCCCGATCGATCGATCCCCATGGCAGTGATCCCAATAGATCCCATCTGGGGGCCCTCTCCACTTTGAATCAATCCCATCCTAACGGGAAATGGCAACAAAGCCCTTATAGATCCCACCCGTAGGCGACAGAAGGAGCAAAACAAACGCAAAACCCGTCAGAGTTACACTTGGCGGCGGAATTTTATCCCAGTCCGGACGCGAACCGGTCGTACCCCTTGATCATCTCCTTTGTAACCCCTGGTCGAGCAGCTGACGAAGTAGCCGCGGCCAGCAGATTTCGCATCGTCACTGTGGCTCGCTTCGCGACACCGACGCCCCCGGAGCCAATTTTCCCACCGGTCCCCTCACCCCCAAACCCGGCCTCCCTCATAGCGGACATGGCTGCCTCTCTGCAAACGCCCTGCGGGGTTTTTCATGCGGCAGGCAGGCGTTGATTAGTGCACGTGGGGGAGGGGGGGGGTGAATATCAACGCAAGAAAGGAAAATCCAAAATAGGGATTATAGAGGATCATAAACTACTTATTTCCATCTGTTCAGCACAAAAGCTTGAAGTAGCATGATCGGGGTATGGTTCACCTTTGAGGTTCCAATACTTGTATTATTTTATACCATGATACGAACCAGCATAAAAAAGGTAGCAAACTCGGCGACAACAGGAACATACAAAATCACGCCCTAAGAGAAGAGCACCGTTGTTTGCCTATAGACAGGGTGACACGAGCAATACGGACTACGCTGTTTTCTGCCGTCAGAGACCGGGGGATGTTCTCATTTCTTGCATAGCCGTAGTCAAAAGACCATAGACCCTCGCATCCCTACAATGCCGGGACGGAGCATGTCGTGTTTTCACCGACCAGGCAGACATCGCGTGCACCAAGCGCGAAGCGCCGTAAGGTGTTCGGCGGGTCGCATGAAGGGTGAGCTGCATCCTCCTAAGAACCCCTCGTAAGGCGGGGGGGGGGCATACTCAGAAACGGGAAAACAAATGGTGACAATTTCGACGAAGTCGGGCTATAGGGCTTCATCTCCTTTTAGGGTGTCACCCTGCAATTAGATTCAGATATGTGTTTTTGTACAGTGCGGTGGTAAAACGGTGTAACACTGTGATAACTGGAACGGGGCGGTCGGGCCAAGCCCAGGAGCAAAGGCAGCTGCTCGAAAGAGCGCCCAGTAGGGCTGTGAAATGGCTGACAATAAGTTTTGCCTTTTAATCGGTAAACTTCAAGTCAGTTCCGTACGGTAAATTCGGAGTTCTGTGGGGTTTTGTTTTTTAAGTTTGCCTTTTAATCGGTAAACTCCAAGTCAGTTCCTTACGGCAAATTCGGAGTTTTGTGGGATTTTGTTTTTATCAGGCTGGTACGTTTGTGGCTTGCAGCGTGCTCTGTACCGAAAACGACTAAGGTCAGTCCGGGCTAAGCTATGAAGCAAAGGGTAGCTCCGCATGAAAGTGGCCAGTAGAGCTATGAGTTGCCTGACTGTAAGTCTCCGACTAGTCAATAGTTGACTGCAGTAGGCAATACTTTGAGTCTCTCGCGGTGATTGCGGAGTTCTGCGGGGTCTATATCTGGCTGGCGCGTTTTCGGCTTACAATGGGATCTTTGCCGAAAACGACTAAAGTCAGTTCAAGCTATTACGGGGGGGCATAGTAAATAGCACCTACGGTATACACAAAAACCTTTATGTTTCGCTATTTTTACTAACAATATTTGTTCCTATTTACTATGGTCCCCCGTAATAAGCCTTGAAGCAAAGATAGCTCCGAGAAAAAGCGCCCAGTAGGGCTATACAGTATCCGTTTGCTGACTATAAATTGCCGGCGATGGAATGGACATTATTAGTTCGCTAGGGAATACGATTAGTTCCTCGCAGTAAGTGCGTAGTTTTGCGAGTTTTTTCTGCCTGCAGGTGCGTTTGTGGGCTCGCAATGTGCTTTGTACCAACACGACTAATTAAAGTGAGGTCGGGCTAAGCCTTGAAGCAAGGGTAGCTCCGCGAAAGAGCGCCCAGCAGGCCTGTGAGCTGGCTGACATAACTCGCTGACTAGGCCCTATTACGGGGGGAAATAGTTTATAGGACCTACGGTATACACAAAAACCTATATATTTATTTATTTTTAGTACCAATATTTGGTCCTATTAACTACGTTCCCCCGTAAATAATTCGCTATTAATAGGTACTACGATTGGTTCCTTACAGTAAAGTGCAAAGTTTTCGCGGTTTTTTATCTGCCTGTGGTGCGTTTGTGACTCGCGCTGTGTTTTTTACCGAACACCGCTAAAAACGTCAGTTCGGAGTTCGGGAAAATAAGCCCTGGATCAAAAGGCAGCTCCGCGAAAGAGCGCCCAGCAGGGCAGCGGGCTTGCCGACAAAAAGCGGCCGACTGCATATTAGTTGGCTAGGAAATTCAAGTTAGTTCCTTGCGGCATTTGCATACTCGTACATCTTGTACTTTTTTCGGGCTGGCGCGTTTGTGGCTCGCAATGTATGGTACACCGAAATCGACCAAAGTCATTTCGTTGGCCTACTACGCCCGTCACGTCCAGCAGACGCGTGATACCAAAAATCAGGAAGTCACCCAACTCCGTCCGGATCTCATTTATTTGTGTGTTACGAGTGTGTTTCGTACTAAACCTTGCACGTTTCTATTGGCTCCAGATCAGCTTTAGGTGAGAGAGAGACTGCCCCAAATGAGTAGACTCGGGAGAATTGCATGCACTCCTAACGTAGCAAGAGCTTGCCTCAGCAACCCAGGTTCACCTCTATCTCGGCTCCGGTCAGGCCCTCCGACACCTTCGCCAGCTTCCGGAAGTCGACGTCCTCTCTATCCATGGCCATATTTCTTGTGTGCACCTCGAAAATCTGGTGGGGCGGGAGAAGGGCACACACGGTTCTCAAATGGGAAGCGTTGTGGGGGTGAAACATCCAAGGCGTGCGGGACCGCCCATCCATTGCTACCTAATTTAGGATTTCATGAAATAGCTACTAAAACACTGACACGGCCCCCTAACGCACATCTTTCTGGCGGGGCAAGTAAGGAAAATCTCAAAAGCGTGCGGGGCAGTCCACCCACTTTTAAACTATTTTGTGATTCATGGATAGCGACCAAAACACTGACAGGTTTGGTTTTGATCAACCGTCTACGAGAACTGTGAGCGACACAACGGCATCTTAAATGAACGCCGTCTTAAAAAAAGGTCTCCAACATAACATCGCACTCCGCGTTAATAACTCCACCTATACAGAACAAAATCGCAACAACAAAAAAGTCGCGACAACAAAAAACACACAAAACAAAAAGAAAAGTAAAAACGAAGTAAGCGGGGGGGTCACCTGCCGCCTGGCGTCTTCCGCTGGCAGCGGGGCGTACACCACTTGGTCGAAACGTCCGGGTCTGAGCAGCGCCCTGTCCACCGCCTCTGGCCTGTTCGTCGCCCCCACGACGATAACGTTGTCCCCCCTCAAACTGCCGACGCCGTCCATCTCCGTCAGGAACGTCGCCAGGACCCGCGATTCCGCCGAGTTGGCCGATCCCTGCGTTTCGGGTTTAGATACCAGGTACGTGCGGTTTTGGCGACGTGCGTGCGCGTGTGGAGGTCAACAAGCATGATCACATTCTGGAAGGAATGGCATGAACCCATTCTGGAAGGAATCGTAGGAACCGTTGGGAAGTGGGGAGTATTGGTATGATATATCAAATGGCTTTTACAATTCCGTCCAGAGTGGCGAAATTAAGGAAATGATATGACGGCGGTGCGGCTCTGCGCCGGTGATTGAAGACAGCTCAAGGTTTGATAGCCGAAGGCGGTCACACCTCCCCCCCGCCCCCCATTCCAACCGACAGGGTCTGCGCAACATGTTACGTGCGTTAGGCGGTACGTGCCCGCGCCAAGGCAAACATCAATAATAGCAACAACAGCACCCGACAATAATGGCAACATAAACAAAAGCAACAACAACAACATCAACAACAACAATAATCACAACAGCAACAACAAAAACAACAACAACAACAACAACAACAACAACAACAACAACAACAACAACAACAAAAACACCAACAACAACCACAACAACAACAACAACAACAACGACAACAACCCGCCGCAAAAAGGCAAAATAAAAAGCCCGCACGGAGAAGACGCGGAGGAGGAGGAAGAAGGAG
>JBBMKB010095907.1:0-10823 GCA_037833945.1 Alaria marginata | reverse complement strand
TCAACGTTGACATCACAATAAGCCGCAAGCCTTAGCTAAAATAGGAGTTTCTTAACTGCTGTCGCGTACTGTATATAGAAGTAGCATTCTGTGGACTGTGCATAGTTTTTAATGGTCCGAAAGAGTCATGATCACGCCACGGAGTAAAAGCACGGAATAGAGGGGGCTTCCGAACACGAGGAGTTCTGCACGTTACCCATAATCCAGTTTCGAGAAAACGTGGTACGCAAAACTCGGCCATCAATATCATCATGGGATGGTCTACTACGCAAACACGGCTATGTATGAAGGTCGCCTCCTTCGATGATGCAGTCGACGCCATTATGAAGGCCGCCTCCTCCGATGATGTCGGCCTTGTCTTGGTCTTGGACGGGTATTGGCCGAGGCCGGGACTCACTTGATATGTTGTATAATATATGTGGCAAGGAGGTGCCTTCACAAACCTCTCTCGCGTTAAGCGAGGGGGGATATTCTAGTGAGAAGAGGGAGCTTAGGTCGTTCTCGTAGAAGAGGACCCTGGGCTCCCGGTTGCGTTCGGGTCTGATATTGCAGAACGTCAACCGTTAAAAATACATTATTGATGGTAGATCTCATTGACCGAGCGTTGGTTATCGCGTCTTCGTGGTTGGCATGTGTGATCGGAGATTGCCGGTATATCTACGTGCGTGCCCTCTCCTCCACATACATGATGGGAAGAAATGTAAAGATCGTCGATGCGTGCTACGATATTACTAGGTATTAGTGTAGCACTTTTTGGCTATTTTTTTTCTGGATGTAGGGTCTTCTTAACCCCAAATCGACGGAATGTCATTCTTTTTTGGCAATATGTTTTTTTTTGTATACCTAGGCTACGGTTTTCTTCATTGGGTTGAAGTTTTAGTACACTCATAATCTGTTAAAAGACGTGTAAATGCACGTGATCCAGTCGTTTTCGGGCATTTAGACAACCATGTATCGGCGCAAGAAATATTTAGCGTCGAAACGCACTTAAATAAGTGATTTTCGGGCGTATTTTTCTTCAAAACAGTGTGTGGAAAACGGGGGGGGGGTGAAGATATAGGACCTGAAATATTAGAAAAAATAGTACGAAGTATATTAACAATCCACGCTGAACCACGGATTATTCTTGGTTCGGTTTCCAGGTTATAGAAATACTCCCCGTTAGGCAAACCAATCCGTCTCCTTTGCCACTTCACTGGGAAATATCCTCGTAGAAATCTCCTTCTTCGTCACTGCAGGAACAACCCCAGCCCTTGACGTCACCACGAAGAATATGCACTCTGCTTTGCTCTATTAATAGTCTGTCTGATGTGGCTGCGTGCTGTAGACTACTGGTATATTATACACTACAACACTGCACTGTGTACTGCGTACTCTCTTTTTTTGGTCGTCGCTCGCTGGCATAGAGTCTGAGTTCGAGGGTTGGTCGTCACGGTAGTGAGTGATCGGAGAGTGGGTGGCGAAGTCAGCCAACCAATGTCTTTGGCGCGTACTGTAGAGTTTTTGTTGATATCAAACGCATATCAAACGCATATCAAACGCAATGAGAGCCACAAACTAAACATAAAGAGCCACCAGTCAGATACGAACTCAGCATACCGCAACTACGCAACTACTGTATCATAGAAACAATAACAACTGCATGCAGTAAATACTCCGGAGCCACATATTACAGAGTATAATCAAGATGTAATGTATATCAGGTATAGCATATATTAATACTGTAGTGCAGTACAGTACAGTAGTATTAATAGTACAGGACACCTGTTATTATTAATAGTAAGAAACAGGAACGCTGGCTCAGAATGGATTTATTATTTGGGAAAGGGTGCGTTCTGCGCTGTGACTTTCTTGTTATCCTATTTTTTCTTATTAAATACTAGGTGACTTTTGTCCTGTAGTCGGCGACATTTTTAATAGCCAGCCAGCTTACAGCCCTACTATTAATATTAGCATGTGTACCTGGTATTAATAGTGGATTGCGAGACCATAATATATCCGGTTTCCACGAACAACCCGGCGTCTACAGAAGAAGAAGAAGAAGAAAGCGAACGAACGAGGCTACGTAGACTCATGGAACTTTCTTCGTCGCGAGTAGTCTCGATCGATTTGGTATACTACGGTAGTTTGGTGGCGTTGCTTCTTCTGTCTGTGCCTGTTTTATTTAGTGTTTCGAATGGGGCGCGGTATTTAGAATGTGTGTACTACCCATTCATTGTTTCAGCGGCATGACTTTGAAGGCACACGCTCTATGCTGACGGTGAGTTGTTGTTGTTGTTGTTGAGTTCTCGCCATGTAGCTACAAAAGACAGAGCTCGAACAATAGCTCTGGATGATATTATATGTAGGGAATAATACTATAATAACCACCCCCAGAATGAATGTGCTTACGGACCGGTATCATATACCAGGCACGCAATATATAGACTAACATACGCTGTAGATACGACTTGTAACTTGCAACCAGTTTGCACACCGCAAACTACTCCTGTATCATCAGCATTCACTCATCACATGCTACATAGAGATATGAAAACACAAGTTTAATATTATACGATTCGCTTACAGCAGTGCCATAGGTATAATTAGAACAACCGCTATATATATCGTCTCCCCCAAACATCTAAAATAATTAATTCACACTAATCCCAAGTCATTAAGTATTAAATAATTCCACCCATCCCCCTCCACATCTACACCAAACTCCCTATCGTCTCCTTCAAACATCAAAAATAATTAATTAAGATCATGCTGCACATTGTCGGAGGGCAAGCATCATTATAATTAATTTATGGTCTTATGACTACGGCCATGCAAGAAATGAGTACACCCCCCCCCCTTTATATCGTCCCTGTTTCGCGAAATTAATTATTGGCAAATAATAAAATAATATTAATAATGATGATATGATGTGACGCACTCTTCTTACCTCAGTGCATCTCCACATATATATCTATTCTATGTATCCACTCACAGGCGAGAGCTTTCGGAGACCGGTGGGTGGCTGGTGTGGAATAACACGCAGAGCAGGGCGAAGATAAGTCCGTGCCCACGACGTCAAGCTTGATGTGCTAGCAGGGAGGTGGTTGCCTGTAAAAAAAAGCGACGGGACACAGGGATGTCGGTGGTAGAAGTTGCGCGCTTCTTTTCTTGGCAAAGTTCTTCGGCTCTTCTTGGTATAGTTCTTGGTGGATTCTTATCTCCGGGATGTTGTGCTGGGAAGGGGTCGAGTGCATAATAAGTGACAGGGTGAGAGAGCTCTCAAGAAAGACTTGGACATCCCCTCGTCCCGATATCATCCGTCCATCCATACCGCCTGCTGCCCAGAATGAAGCTAGTTCCACGCCTGCACCTGATGGGTCCCACTGATGATGCTGATATATGAAGGCCCACATTTCTTAATCCGTGCCGTACTGTGCCATACCAAGAGGAACAAAAGTTGATGCGTACAAGCTTTCCCGTCGAGCTTTGACCGAGAAGAGAAAACAATACCAGGTAGTCAAAGCGGGGTGGCTACAGATCTATCAAGTGTATAGGGAAGCTATTAATAGCTGCCTTGATTGACAGACAGACGTTGTTGGTGCATACTTTACTCAGGGGTGTATATACAAAAAATCGTTTCTGACACCACACTACTACTATTAATACTACTGTTGTATACGTATACCAACTTTGTTTTTGGCCACAACGAAAAATGGGGGGGGGGGCTCAACTTTTTCATTGTGGGTCTTTTTGGAGGATAGGGGGGTACCAGACCACACTAAATCCTATATAAACAATGTTCGATACTAAATCCTTAAAATGTTCAATATTAAATTCTATATAAAAGCTTACATCTATATATCACTAGGGAATGAGCGGCCCTCCTGCCCCCACGGCGGCAGGGCCACGTTGAAGCAAGTAGTTACGGAAGGTACTGGGAGCGTTACATGGAACGGGGACTAAATATGGGTTGAGACAAAACCGAACGCTCATTTTTTTGAGACACAGGAGCAGGACTACAAAACATCAGTGGATCAGCACCTCGAAGATGATACAGGGACGGAAAAGTTGCACGATGTGCCATTTGTTAACAGGTTTTCCAGACGCGCTGTACCACAATGACACACTGCTACACTGTAGTCTGGATACATCGATTTGTCTTTAGTATGTTCCGATATTGTCGTACGGGGAATGCTGGACGCAGCTGGACGCGGGGAATGCTGGACGCCGTACGGTACAACATCTACCTTGCGTTGACGTTGATAAGAGTGAGTACTGTGCAAGCCTATTGAGGACGGTCCACTACATAATTTGACATTTTTTTCCATTTACGTCCATGGGAGCTTCTTCCACCTACTTCCATCTACTTCCATGGAAGGCTTTCATAGAAGTATATTTACTGCCATGGAAGCGGCCATAGAAGTAGGTGGGAGCTTCCATGGAAGTTCATGGATACTCCCACGGGAGATTTCATAGAAACTTCCTCGGAAGCTACGAACAACTTCCTCCGTGAAAGTGGAATTAACTCGTCTACTTCCACCAACATCCACCAACTTCCATCTACTTCCATTTACTTCCGTTTGCTGAGTCATTCCACGGTAGGGGTGCAGCAATAAGTTCCTGAGCTCGTGACATGAGGAGCTCAATATCTCACCCGAAACATGACTTTCAAGATTTTCGTTCGCGCAACCCGATCAACATTTCTATCCGCTAGTCCTAAAACAAATGCACTCGTAAAATGATCATACCAACCGGTAGTTCCTTACTTCAGGAGCTCAACCGGTCAGGAATGTTTGACCCAAAAAAGTGCAACCCCTACCGTGGGATGACTCTGCTTCCACCGACTTCTACCAACTTCTACCAACCTCCGCCTACAACCATCTTTCTTCCAATTACTTCCATTCACCTCCACCGACCTCCACCTACTTCCATTTACTTTCACCAGCTTCCACCAACTTCCGCCTACTTCCACCTTCTTCTCTTTACTTCCATTCACTTCAATTTACTTCCACCAACTTCCATTTGCTTCCATCAACTTCCACCGACTTTCAGCTACTTCAATCTACTTGCATTTTTACTTTCACCAACTCACCAACTTCCTCCAACTTCCATCTACTTCCCTTTTCCTCCATCACTTCCATGTAACTCCACCAATTTCCAAGTATTTCCATCAAATTTCGACAACTTCCTTTTACTTCTACCTTCTTCCATTTACTTCAATCCACTTCCATCTGCTTCCACCAACTTCCATCTATTTCCACCGACTTCCATCTACTTCCATCTACTTCCATCTACTTCCACATTTACTTAAAATACCTCCATTTACTTCCATCAACTTTCAGCGACGTCCATCTACTTCCATCTACTTCTTCTTCCATGTGCTTCAATTAACTTCCATCTACTTCCATCAACTTCTATTTACCTTCGTCAAAACTTCACCGACGTCCGTCTACTTACATCTACTTACATCGTTACTTAATTTACTTCCATTCACTTCTAATTGCTTCCACCAACTTCCATGTACTTCCATCCAACTTCCGTTGACTTCCATTCACTTCCACCGACTTCCATCTACTTCCATCTACTTCCATCTGTCCCTGATTTACTTCCATCAACTTTCGCCGCGACTTCCATTTACTTCCATCTACTTATATCTTCTTCCATCTACTTTCATCCACTTCTTCTTCTTCCATCTACTTCCTCTTCCATCTACTTCCTTTCCATCTACTTCCACCAACTTCCATTTACCTCCATCAACTCTCACCGACTTCCATCTGCTTCCATCTACTTCCGCCGTAACTAAATTTACTTCCATTCACTTTCTTCTACTTCCAACAACTTCCATTAACTTCCATCCAACTTACACTTACTTCCATTGACTTCCACCGACTTCCATCTACTTCCTACTTCCATCTTTACTTATTTTACTTGATTTACTTCGATCAACTTTCACCTGCTTCCATCTACTTCCGTCCAATTACATCTTCTTCTGTCTTCTTCCATCTACTTCCATTTAAGTCTTCTACATACTTCCATTTACTTCCACTCACTTCTATCTACTGCCACCAACTTCAATTTACCTTCATCAACTTTCACCGAAGTCTATCTACTTCCATTTAGTTCCGTCTACTCCCACCGTTACTTACTTTGCTTATCATCCCCATCTACTGCCACCAACTTCCACTTATTTCCATCCAACTTCCATACACTTCCATTCACTTCCATTCACTTCCACCGACTTCTATCTACATATTTAATACTTAATAACTTACTTGAAGTTACTTCAACTTTCACCGACTTCCATCTAATTCCATCTAATTCGGAATATTCGTCCATCATCTTCCATCTGCTTCCATGCACTTGCATCTACTTCCACATACTTCCATATTTTTCTTCCTCGCTCTGTACTTCCATCTACTTCCATCTACTTCCATTTACCTTCGTCAACTTCACCGACTTCCTTCAACTTCCATTTACTTCCATCGTTACTTAATCTTCTTCCATTCGTTTCTCACTACTTCCGCAATCTTCCATATACTTCCATCCAACTTCCATTTGCTTCCACCCAACTCCCATTTAACTCCACTCACTTTCACCGACTACTTCCACCGACCTCCATATTTACTTGAGTTACTTCCGCTTACTTATTTCAACTTTCACCGACTTCTAGCTACTCTCATCCTACTTCCATCTTCTTCCACATCTATTTTCATCTACTTCTTCTCCCAGTTATATCCATGCACTTCCATATACTTTCACCAACTTCCATTTACCTTCATCAGCTTTCACCGACTTCCATCTACTTCCACGGTTACTTAATGTACTTCCATCCATTTTCGTCTTCTTCCAACAACTTCCATTTATTTCCATCCAACTTATATTTACTTCCATTCACTTCCACAGACTTCATATTTTCATGTACTTCCATATTAAGTACTTATTTTGCTTCCATTTACTTCCACCAGCTTTCACCGACTTCCATATGTTTCCATCTACTTCCATCTACTTGCATCTACTTGCATCTACTTCTCCTTCCATTTACTTTCATTCAATTGCATCTACTTCCACCAGGATCCGTGCACCTTCGTCAACTTTCATCTACTTTCATCTACTTACATCGTTACTTAACTTACTTTCATTCGTTCCCATCTGCTCCCACCAACTTCCGCTCACTTCCATCAAATTATATATACTTCCATCTACTTCCATCTACTTCCGTCAATTTCTATATCTATTAACTTAGTTTACTTCCATTCACTTCCTCCTTCAACTGTCACCGACTTCCATCTACTTCCATCTACATCTACTTCTTATTATTCCATGTACTTCTCTTCCCTTCTGTCTACTTCAACTAATTTCCATTTACCTTCATCAACTTTCACCGACTTTCTTCTACTTGCATCCACTTGCATCGTTACTTAATTTACTTCCATCAACTTTCATCTACTTCCACCAACTTCCATCCAACTTCAAGTTACTTCCACTCGCTTTCATCGACTTCCATTTACTTACATCTACTTCCTATTTACCTGATCTGCTTCCATTTACTCCCTTCAACTCTCACCGACTTCCATCTACTTCCAACTATTTACATATTATTCCCATCTACTTCTTCCTCTTGCATTTACTTCCATTCACCTCCATCTACTTTCACCAACTTGCATTTACATTCATCATCTTTCATCTCGACTTCCATCTACTTCCATCTACAGTACTTCCATCTACTTCCACCCTTACTTAATAAACGTCCATTTACTTTCATATACTTCCAACAACTTCCGACAACTTCCTTTTACTTCCATCCAACTTCCGGTTACTTCCATTCACTTCCATCGACTTCCTCTACTTCCATGTACTTACATCTTTACTTGATTTGGTTCCATTTATTTCCATCAACTTTCACCGATTTTCATCTACTTCCACCTACTTCCATCCTCTTCCATCTACTGTGACCGACTTTCTTCTTCTTCCATTTACTTCCATTCACGTCCATATATTGCCACCAACTTCCATTTATCTTCATCAACTTTCACCGTCTTCCATCTACTTCCATCCAACTGTCATCTAACTCCATCGTTACTTCATTTACTTCTTCCATTCAATTCCTCTACTTCCACCAGCGTCAACTTACTTCCATCGATTGCCATTCACCTCCATCTACCTCTATCTTTATTACTTGTTTTACTTTCATTTTCTTCCTTCAATTTTCACCGACATCCATAGACTTCCGTCTACTTCCATCTACTTCTTCTTATTCCACTGACTTCCATTCGTTTCCATCTCCTCATTATTATTACATCTACTTCCATCCATCTACTTCCAGCTACTTCCAGACTTTACTTAATTCGTTTCCATTAGCTTCCGCCAACGTTCACCGACTTCCATTTACTTCCGTATGTATATAACAATGTATTTATTTACATCCGTTCATCTTTACGTCTAGTTACATCTAGGTGTCAATAGTACCGCAAGGTAGCGGTGGTGGTACTTTCGTAAGCGTGGTGGTCGGTACATGCATACATGAGATTTCCATCTACAGTACACATACCCCTCGATATATCAGAGCAGTAAGAAGAGTTGTGTCATAACATAACAAGACTGGTACTAGACGAGTTTTGGGCAGGTTTTCCCAACCTTTACCGTGTGAGCAAGTTCGTCCTATATGCACACCCGACATGGCAAATAGGATGCAAAATACAAAACAGAAAGGGGGAAAGAACATCCCGTTTGTTTTTTAGCTTTTCATTGGAGAAATGTGTTGTTGCCTAGTCTACAAACTACACGGAGCCTCTCACAAACAAACACAGTCATAGCATAGGAGAGCCTTAGTGAAAGGTGGGCATGCTTTTTTAGTTGTTTGTTTAATGTAATGCTGTCAACAATGGATCTCCGTAGTAATACTGCTACAGTACGAGCAACGGAGAGCGCAACGAAATTGAGGTTACATGTCCGGCAGCCAAGTCCCGCGCTTATCGAGAACTTTAAGCGGACGACCCAGCCAGAAGTGGACGCCCCGACCCGTCGGGCTCTCTTCGACGGTGGGAAGCACAAGACAGTGTGCGTCAACCAAAGTGTCGAAAAGGGGGTAAAGTGTGCGCCAACCATGGGGTCGAAAAAGTGGTAAATTGTGCGTCAACCACGGTGTTGAAAGAGGTGTAAGGTCTCGTACTGGAGGTCTACAGTACAGGACACCTAATAAGAAATAGAAATACGGACCCAGGTGAGTTTATTATTTAGGAAGAGTTGTGTTTTACACCAACTTCAGCATAATAAAGGCTCCCGAATTTATTATTTCACTGTATATCTCAGCCTGCCTTTCTTATTAACCTGTTTCTTATTAGGCGTCCTGTACTGTACTGTACTGGGAGGCTGGGGCGCCGGGCTCTTTTCCATGGTGCATGGTGGGGTTGGTGGGGACGAGCCCGCCAGGCTCCGAAGCTCGGGGCACCGGCACACCCGCCACGCATAAAGCAGCCGGTCGCTGGAGCAGCACGGAGTAAAAAGGCCCAGCGGTATAGGTAGGTGGTGTAGGAGCAAGAATGCCAGGAGACGTGTCGACAGCAAGGGAAAACAAACGTGCGCTGTCAAGGGTGTAAGACCCAGTGTTCCGCACAAAAAGCTAGTACTACAGTACAAGACATCTCATAAGAAACAGAAACATTGACCCCAAGCTGAGTTTCTTATTTAGGAGGGGGGGGTATCGTACACTAACTTCAGCATAAAGGCTCCCGAATTTCTTATTTTCCTGTAAATGTCAGCCTGCGTTTCTTGTTAGCCTGTTTCTTGTTAGGTGTCCTGTACTGTACTTGTACGAGTAGTTTGATGTCAGTCACGGAAAATAAAGGCAACATTGTTGGCTGTCAAGGAGTGAAACTGCTGTTCTCGTGGCATCTATTTTTTGTTGGCATTTGACGCGTGCTACGATAGACTAGGTATTATTTACTATTAGTATAGCATTTTTTGGTGTTTTTTTTTTCTGCGTGCCGGGGCTCCTTAACCCAAAACCGTCGGAATGTCATTCTTGTTTTGCAATATTATTGGCGTTTTTTTAATACCTAGCCCATGAGCCTGTTGTTTTGAGTGGCACTTTCAGCTTACCTAGGACTAGTGTTTGGGTGAGGTATAGAGCTCTGCAAGTGAACAACCTCAGAAAGAAATGGTGTAGCCTGCGTCATTTGCAGCGGAGCCGGTCGTGGGAGCACAGCAGAGGCAAAAGGCCTGGCGGTACAGCAGTACAGGACACCTAAATAAAGAAGAAACATAATTACTGCCCCAGCCTGGGTTTCTTGTTTGGGAGAGGGTGCGTTGTACCCTAACTTCAGTATAACGGCTGCTGGTGTTATTGTATTCCGGTAGGTCTCCAAGCCAACCTTTCTTGTTACCCTGTTTCTTGATAATAGTGGTAGGCGTCCTGTACTGTTTGTATGTTTGTATGGAAGGCAAATTGCCAGCGCTCTCCGAGAAAAAACGGGCGGGCAATCCATTTGGTGAGCGGTAGAAGAAGTGGACGCCCCGACGGACTCTCTTCGACGGAGGGAAGGAAGCACAAGACAGCGTGCGTCAACCACAGCAGTAGTTTCGAAAAAGCGGACGGTTGGGGATACGAAGAGCTCGATTCAAGATAAACACCGATTTCAAGAGAGGTCAAATGGCTTGACACGGGCATACTAAAAGCTGGTACTTAATACCCATTCCGATTTTAAGAGAACTGCTAGTTTCAGAAAGGTCTACTTGGCTTGACACACCCCTCTCTAAAGTCGTACCTGTTAAAGTGTATGCCTTGCAAGTGTTCTATACTCGTAGCTGCTCACAGCAGTACGAAGTAGTTTATTGTTGGTAAA
>JBBMKB010095896.1:0-10823 GCA_037833945.1 Alaria marginata | reverse complement strand
CCTATACTATTATCAAGTAAATGTGTCCCCAAAACGGGTTTCCAGTTGTAAAAGGGTTAACCCAAAATCGTCGAAATGTCCTTCTATTTTTGCAATATGCCTTTTTGTTTATAGATGGGCCACGGGTTCGTTCATCGGATTGCACTTTCAGTTTGCTCAAAGTGATTGTTTCGGTGAGGGTATAGAGCTCGTCAAGTGAAGAGCTTCAGAAACAAAATGGTGAACCTTTATCTTAGAATGTGTCCAAGGCACTGGAGTACGTCAAGGGACCGCCGGGTAAGGGACGCTAAGGGTGTGTTTGGAACTAAGGCTGAGTTAAAGGATAGTCGATGAACCTTGGGGCTATGAGACCGCCGTTTATCGTCGTACCCTACGGATAAATAGGCCGAGCACCCATTGCCGCCGCACGCCGTAATTCGGTGAAAGTACGCCCGCGCACACTGCGAGGGCCGTTTTAAGCGATCATAGCGTTGACTGACTGGTGTGGCTGGTGGGGGCGAGTGTATAGGCGCTTTTCGTCGCGTGCTGATATGGTTTCGTCGGTCATGCTTACCCGTCGGTTTTTTCGGTGGGTTGACGCGTTCTACGATAGAGGTAGTATTTTAGGCGTTTTTATTATCTGGATGGCGGGGCTCCTTATAGCCCAAAATCGTCGGAATGTCATTCTATTTTCGCAGTTTTCTTTCTTTGTGTAGATGGGCCACGGGTTTGTCCATTTGATTGCACTTTCAGTTTTGCGCAAAATCAGTTTTTCGGTGAGGTATAGAGCTCCTTAAGCGAGGAGCTTCAGAAAAATATCAGGTGAACCTCTATCGTAGAATGCGTCGGTTTGTACATGGCAGGTGGGCTTGTCTTTGTATTGCGTTGCCGTCAGTGGTGTACCTGTTGAAGCCGAATCGGCCTGCGCTTTCCGTCGAGTTGTGACTAGGTTTCGGCAGCCATATTACTAGCTGGGGGTGTCGGCGAGTTTGTTCGTAAGTCTATGTGTGTGTTTGTATTTCGTTGCTTACTTGTTAACTGCGGTTGGGGGCGAACCTGCCTGCGCATTCCCTCGTGTGCTGACTACGAGTTGCCAGCCATGTTTCACGCAGGGTATCGGCGGGTTTGTACGTGACTTGTAGGCGTGTGTTTGCGTTGCGACACTTGATTGGTAGATGTTGTGCGGGCGAATCTTCCCCGCGCCTTCCGTTGCGTGCTGGCTACAGAAACCGCCTGGGCCATGTTTTTCGTCGGGGTGTGGGTGGGTTTGTACATGGCAGATGTGGGCGTGCGTTGGCGTGTCCTTGACTGGTGATTGTGGTACTGTAGAGGCGGCTCTGAAACTGCCTGACCTTGTTTTCGGCGCATGCCAACAAAACGTCGCCGGCCGTGTTCGCCTGCGGGGTGTCTGTGAGTTCGTACATGACCGGGTGGCGTGTTTTTAGTTGCGTTTTTTTACTGGTAGCTGTTAGGGACGGATCGGCCTGCGCTTTCCGTCGGGTTGTAACTAGGTTTCGCCAGCCATGTCACCCGCGGAGTATCGATGGGTTTGCACATTTTTACTTGTGAGCGTCTGTTTGTGTCGCGTTGCTTGAGTGGTGGCTGTTGGGGGTGGACCTGCCTATTTTTTGTCTCGGGCTGTTTTGGCCGTGTTGTTCGCAGGGTGCCGGTGGGCTTGTACATGCATTTTTGTCGTGTGTTATTTGTTTGTTTGTGTTCTGGTGTTGATGTGTTTGGGAAACCCCGCGTCAGGGGAACCGTCCGTCGTTCTTTGGGGGCTTGAGATAAACTGCGGAACCGCCACACGTGAGTGGAAACATTGCGCTGCTGCGGGAGACCTGCCTATTTTGACGCGTCAAGAGACCTCTCTTGGCCTTACCACACTATAATTAGTATGAGGAGGTTGCGGTCAGTCAAGGGGTCAAACTACGGTCTCTCGATATTCGTTGAGGGAGGCCGTGCCTGCTCAGACGTGGGCATAGGGACCACGCCTGTTTTTTCGGGGACCGTTGCAAATAATGGAGGGCGCGTGCTTCGATAAGGGCAGCACGTGTCGACCAAGAACGTTCAAACCCACGGGGGCCCTCAACCGAGGAAACTAATTACCCAAACTTGTTGAAGTCTCATTTGCGTTACTTCTCGAAAATCGTTTTTTGGGGTGGGGTATAAGTCCCCTCGAGAAATAAGCCTTCGAATAGCATTATACATGATACGGGTGCTACGTAGATAGAGGTAGCACTTTTGTTGGCACTTTTGTGTCTGGGTGAGGGCGCTCCTTAACCCAAAACCGTGGGAATGGCGTTTTTATTTTGGCGAAAGGATTGCTTGGTTCACCTGGGCGATGGGTTTTCTCGTCGGATATTGCACTGTTTCAGTTTAGTCGAAATCAGTTTGTGGGTGAAGTCGAAGGCTCTCCTTAAGCGTGGAGCCTCAGAACAAAGTTGGTGCACTTCTAACCCTAGCATTTGCCAAGCGTCTGGGCTAGTGGAGGACGCGTTTTACGATAGAGGTAGAAAGTTTTGGCGTTTTAATTTTCTGGAATGACGGGGCCCCCTTAACCCAAAATCGTCGGAATGTCGATCTATTTTTGCAACGTGCTTCTTTTGTATAGATGGGCCACGGGTTATCAGCCGAGAAAGGGGATCGTGCCTGAGACAAAGGACTATACGGACAAGACGCCGTTTTAGGGGAGCGTTGCTTCGCATTGGGCTACTATATAGCATTGGGCCGTCATTTTTCAGTGTGAATTGGTGTTATCGGCAACTTACTTGTTGTTGATGTGTCTGAGGTTGTGGGCAGGTGCTCGTCTTCCGAGGTACGAAGTCGTACCAAACGATGTGTTGTGGGATTGGCGGGGGTTCAGCTGGTTAGCCCAGAGATAGGCGCGAAGCCATACCCTTGAGAAAAAGTCCTGATGCGAGGTGGTTGTGGGGTTGAAGAAGGCTTGGGGCACTGAACGAGCTATTGAAGATTTGTGGCGTGAATCGGCTAGGGGACACGCCATTTTAAGGGGCCATGCTTGCGAATTTCGTTGATGTAGTGGGTCGTATGTATTTGAATGGGGTATTGATGTATCTTGGGCGCGGAGTCATCCCACGGTAGGGGTTGCACGTTTTGGGGTCAAAGGTTCCCCGACCGGTTGAGCTCCTGAAGTGAGGAACTACCGGTGGGTATGACAATTTTGCGAGTGCATTTGCTTTAGGACTAGCTGATATAAATGTTGATCGGGTTGCGCGAACGAAAATCCTGGGAGTCATGTTTCGGGTGAGATTTTGAGCTCCTCATGCCAGGAGCTCAGAAACTTATTGCTGCACCCCTACCGTGGGATGGCTCCGCGTGCTACTATAATATAGGTATTAATGGCACTTTTTGGCTGAAATATATCTTGTGGATGACGGGTCCCATACCCCAAAATCGTCGGAATTTCGTCAGTTTTGTTTCGCAATATTCTTGATGTGCATACCTAGGCCGTGGCTTTGTTCATCGGATTGCACTGATAGTTTGCTAAACAAATCAGATTCCGGGTGGGGTACATGGAGCTCCTCATGCCGGGAGCCTCAGGAAATACAGTAGCATCCCCCCTACCGGAGCATATATCCTTGGCCACTTGTTGTTGACGTCTTCGAGGTTGTGGTTTCGCCCCATATATTCTGGGCGCCAGACATTTTGACGCACCAGCCGGGGTCACACAGGGGGAAGGAAGGTAAACACGGAAGATTTATCTCCACCTTTCCGCCTGCGGCGCTTACCTTAACTTTGTCGCGAGAGGGGTTCAGCCGTTCCTTGCTTTACCTCGTCAACATTTTTAAGTCGAGTTTTGTTAACTCACGAATAAATTATCGCTTTCTATGCTAATTGCGAACGTTTCACTCCAGAGAGATTCGAACCCGCAACATGGCCGCCAGAAGGTTTACGAGGTTACCAACTGAGCCACTGAGATGCTCGAGGCTGTGCGCTGGTGTTCTTGGGTAGTACGAACAGGTATCGTAGTGTGTGGTCGGGGGGGGGTCAGATGTTTAGGCCAGCGCTCGGCACCAATTCGCGCCTCTAACTTCTTTGGGATTACAAGGGGGGGTGAAACACACGCACAAGTCCCAAGTGTATTGTGCCCAACAACGTGCGTGCATTTCGAAAGGGTAAAAGGAACGGCTCCCGTGAAGGGGTTGCGTAGATTTGAAGAAGAAGGCCTAAAACGGGGGAACGCAGTTAATACGACCTACGGTAAACAAAAAAAACTACATATTTCTCTACTTTTACTACCAATATTTGGTCTTATTAACTACGTTCCCCCGTAATGGGTTACTGAACGAACTTCGGCACGAAACATCTCCGTGTCCCGATTCGTTTTAGGTTTGCGGGTGGGGGTTATTAAAGCTTGCCGAGGACGAAACTTGCGCCCTAAATCGCGCACAGAGCGCCGGATGGGTTGATGTCAGAAAGGTCACACGGGCAGTGTCGCGGGTAAGCGTGTATATGGGAATGCCGGTGAATGAGAACGTTTATGGGGAAACGTCAGTATATGGAAAGAGTACAACACGCAGAAATGGTGGATGCTATGTCCGATCTGCTTTATGCCACCAGCCTCACACTCCGCACCCCGACGAAACCCCTGGTAGGCCTTATTACGGGGGGGGGCAGTAATCAGGACCAAATATGGCTACTGTGGTAAAAACGAGGTAAAAACAGGGCAACGCGTGCTACGATAGAGGTATTAATACTACTATTAGTATAGCCTTTTTCGGGCAAACTGTTTTCTGCCTGACGAGGTTCCTTAACCCAAAACCGCCGGAATGGCATTATCTTCTTGCCAGATGTATTGGTTCATATGCCTGGGTCACGGGTTTGCCCATCAGATTGCACTTTCAGATTGCTCAATTTCGGTGTTTGGGTGATGTGTAGAGCTCCAGAAAAAAAGTGGTACACCTCTACCGTGGCATATGTCATTTATACTGAGTACTGGTATACAGCTCTGTCTGTAAATATAAGATCCAGTTGATGATACATTTCAATTCAAAACGTTTCTTATATTTGCGGACAGAGTGGTAGGTGATTGTGTACATTGTGGTACTTCGAGTATGTGATCACTGTGGCCCTCCGTAATAGACTTTTGGGCCAAGATTAGTTGACTCATGTAGGTTTGCTGGGTACGACAATAGCTATCAGAAACGCGAACTTGAGTTTGTGTAAGACCAGGGTTACGGTGGAAACATCGTTGGCGTCGGTGCATGAACAAAACGCATTGGGATATACATGCTTAGACTAATCGTATTTGTGTCGGTGTAAATTGGTTTCTTGGCCGATCGCTGTTGATGCGTCCGAACTTGGTTGTTGGTTTGCTTCCAAGGTACGAATTCGTACCACGAGTACAGTAGGGAAGGGAAGTACAAGTGTGATACCCGGGTTATGTTTTATAATTTAGAAAACTGCCGATTTATCTATATCGTACTCGTATATCCAAGTTTTGCATTGAGTTTTAGACTGGTTTTCGTATCCCACCGGAGAGCTGGTGGTGTTTTTGTTGCGGGCGATCGTGGTAAAACCTTCAGTCAGTTGACTACTACTTCGACAGCTGTCGTTTATACATTTTTCATAGTAGCTTGGGGGAGCACGCTCTGTAGCACTGCCTACTGTAGCCTGAATAGTCACGTGGCTAAGCAGCCTAGTGGGGGGTGCTTTCTAACCAATAGCTTCCAAAGTACGACCTCGTACTAGATGATTGGGAGGGGGGGGGTTAGCTGCTTGTTCTATCGCTCGATACGAAATTGTGTTGTTGAAATACATTGCTCTGCCGCCGTTCATTGTAAGGTTTGGATCGGCGGAGATCTTCTGCCCCGAGGTAGGAGAGTCTCCTCCCGAAATACAGTACCTCCACTCTGATGAGCACTCAGCGCGGCAGCAATCCTTAGGAATAATGCTATTAATAGACAGCAAATATAAAAAAGTCGAGCACTAAAGAAACTGGGAGTTCACAAGTTTGGGCGGACTTCTGCCCCAAACACAAGAAATATATTTCATTGTGCTTGGAATTTATTTTTGGACACACCTTATGCCCCACAGAAGAATTTGAGTCCGGTCCAAGTGAAGAGTTCGCGTACTGCAACCACGGCACAGCTTAGCGCGGCAGCAACCATGCGGCAAAAAATCAAGGCACAGAAACGAATCACCGTGTGGGGTGGATATGGGGCAATCTGAAGTGTTCGCTGCATTGTCCTGTCTTCACCGGTTGGGCTCGCTTGTAGTACTGCAAACATATAAAATTCGACTAAACAAACGGTGCTCGGGGTCGGAGGCGCCTTTATAGGTATTTGACCCCGGGGTGCCATACTGAATCCCCTGTAATGATGGCAAGTAGCCTTGTGTTCTGCGGTGTCGACAAAACAAGAAATTAAGCCTCGACGCCACACTGACGTCTCTACCAGTAGGCGCCTTCCGTGCTGCTGTGTACCTGGTACATACCTGGTACATCAAACGTCTAACCGCCGCCCACGCAACGGCTGGGCACAGGACCAGGAGCTACTACCATGCATCTTTCTGGCCGAAGGCGCCTATTATGGGTCATGACAGTCAAAAACAGCCTGAAGCCGGAGGCAAAATGGAGCTGCCAGGCTGCCACCAAAGGATGCCTTCGCCACATTCGTACCAGGGTACACCTGACGTACACGTTATGCTCGCATGATACATGTTACACATGTCCCACAAAAACGCCTCATAATACTTGGAAATCCGTCACAATGTGAAGAAGCGAGAAGAGAGCACGCGGGAGACGACAAAATGGAGACCGTGAGCACGCTCTAAGAAGAAAACTTCGCCTTTGGTAAAATGGGCTATGCGGATTATGGCAGCCCCGCCTTTGAATTCGAGCCCTTTGCTGCCGTTGCTGCTGCTGAGGCTCCCAGGCAGGATGTTATATTTTTCGACCACACAGCACATTGCGCGATTGGGTGATTCCCATAAAAACGCCGCTTAATACTTGGAAACCCATCAGGCGCGAAGAGAGGATACTCGGACACACACAGAGACGACAGCAGAGAGAGGGCGGAAGAGAGAGGGTGGAAGGGAGGAGAACGCGAGCACGATGGAGGACAACAAGCCAGCATTTGTTAGCATGGGCCCTGCGGATCCTGGCGACGCTCCTTCCGACAGCAGTAGTCCGGTGGCAGTCAGTCTAGCAGAGGTTGAGAGGCAGCTAAAGCAGACGCAGCGAGAGGCAAAGCACGCACGGCTGAGGGGGGAGCTGCGGAAGTCGAAGCCACAGGGAGCCACCGCCTACCACTGGACGTATTTCCAGACGTACGTTCCGGTGAGCCTGCAGATGTACTCCATCTGCAAGCTGTGCTGGGAGCAGGGGGAGCTCGACCGGGCAGAGGTGAAGTACAACCAGTCACCGACGAACCTGCTGAGGCATCTGAATACAGCCTACCCTGGTCATAAGGAGGCGTACGAGGCCTGCAAGGACCACAAAGCAGGGTTGAAGAAGGCTGGTGGTTTGTCGGCTGCTGCTGCTGGCGGGGGAGGAGGTGGGGGTGCGTCGTCCATCGGCTCCACTTCGATGGGACAGGTACAAACAATACCAGGTACCTGGTACCCACAATATTCCACAAAATCCTACTGGTACAGGCTGATTACCTGCTCCCAGTATATACTGCTGTGCCAGCGTCAAGCCCTACATGACACCTACTGCTGTAACATGAAACAGAAAACAGAAATACTGACTTGACACAGGCTGGGATTCTTATTTTAGAGAGGGTGCGTTCCTTGTCGTACCTGGTACATAGCAAGAAACAGAAATACCGACCCAGGTTGGGGTTCGTATTTGGTAGAGGGTGCGCTCCCCGCTAACTTCAAACTGCAAAGCTGCCCACACCTATGGGCTATGGCCTACCTCTGCAGTAAGTATGACAGCAGTAAAATAAAGGGACTTCATAGCCCATCATAGCTACCACAGCTGGGTATTCCTGTAAATATTCCTGTAAATAAAAGCCTGCCTTACTTTGTTTCCTTGTTTCTTATTCGGTGCCCTGTACTGCTGTGCACAACAGCCGATCTGGTCGTATTCCCTCGGCTCGGACTTGTCTCCTGCTTGGCACCAAGAGCTGGTGCGGTGGATGGTGATGAACGCCATTCCCTTCTCGGTGAGGTCATTTAACATGCCATGCAGATATAAAATCATGATCGGCCTGACCTACTGTAAATCGTACAGATCGATGAGTAGGAACTTGTTCCTGGTATGCAGAGAGCATACATACGTACCCCACAGATCATGCGGAATCGTGTATTCTACGATGGCACACATCGTACCAGATCAGAATACAGCGTGCTTATAGACCCAGGCGCACGCATGGTAATGTGTATTCTTCCCTTCTTGGTGAGGACATTGAAAACTTCACAAATAGGTCAAATCATGAGCTACGATCTGTCTCCCATATAGCTCACAGTAGGCAAACATGCGTGAAATGATATCAACGAGTAACTCTTGTTATACGGATATGGATTAAAGCGTCCCGAAATGAGCTAGCTCCGAGCTAGGGTGGGCTGATGTTGCTATATGTGTCGAATAATTCAAATGCCGTGCATAGTTACTGTAGATGATGATCTGCCTGCCCTAAATCGTACAGATCCGTGGGTTGGGAGGTCATGCATATGTATCTTACAGGTCATGTGGAAATGTGTTCAATCCCACAAATCGTACCAGATCAAAGCACATCGTGCTTACAAACCCGGGCGCGCACGCGATGCAACGTGTACGAACATACCCTGTAAATCGCCACTGCGCAAACATGTACAGTAGTACAGGTCATCCAGATCCTATAGATCAGCTACATAGGTGGAGGCCTTCCCAGATGTGCAGATCTGTGAAGACGATCTGTGTGATCTGTACAGTGATATGATATGCCCGGTATGCTTGGAACATGTGCTGTGCGTCTCCTATTTCGCCGTTCCTCTAGGTTGTTGTGTCTTTCCTTCAAGTGTCTTGGTAAGATTTCGTCCTTTTGTTAAAATCAACAGTTTTACCAGATTGCTCGACACACCTCCCATCAATTAAGAGACCACGTGCAGCTCAGCCGCTCGGACAATAGACGCCGCAAGGGTTGCTCAACGGCATGCTGGTGTGGCGGTTCGCCCCCGCTACAGTTTGTGCCTAGTCGCGTTTCACAGAGAATGTGATATATCGCTGTGAAGAGGTGGGTACGTAGAATAGTCAAGGCCGGCACAGTCTGTGTACTGTACGCTCGTCTCCTCTACCCAGGGGCACAGTTTGTGTGCGTGGGTGTACCCAGCCCACAGTAGTACCACAACCACCACCACCAGACTACAACACCAGCAAGCAGCAGAACTGTTTCCGTGGTCCCGAGAACTTGCGCCTGCCTGTGACGGTGCGTAAACCTTATTCTCGTAGTAGGCCGAGTTCCTTCAACGTCTCACGGCAGCAGCAGTAGCACGAAAATATCCATGAAAAAAGCACAAAAAAAACTCTGAACCCAAGCAGAAACTACCTGTCCCCTATTAATAGGAGAAAAACATCCCGATAATATGACTCTCGACGAAATCATCCCCAGTTATCGGATAGGAGTCGGTTGTTCGTACATAGTGCTGGCCCTTCAAGAACGTAAATCTACCACAAAAACAAACTAAAGCGCTCGACGAAACCCTGCTGGGCACCAGGTTCACACTATATACTCTATGCTGCTGTAAATATAAACTGTATTCCGGACTATGTAGAGGGGGGTTGTGAAAAACAAATTGGTAGCAAGCAGGGCTTTTCACGAGTCAGGTCACTGCTCGCGAGTCGGGCCGGGTCGGAGTGACTCAATCCGACCCGTGAGATGTCTAGCACCTCCCCACCCGACCCGTAAGATTGTGAGTACCTCCTGACCCGACCCGGCTCGACCCGCAAGATTTTGAAAACCTCCTGACCCGACCCGCGGACCCGATCGTGACCCGTGAAAAGCCCTGAATAATAGCGCAAGACCTGAATTAGTGTCCATGTTGGAGGGAGACGATGCCAAGCAAAGCAGCACAGCATAAATAAGCAATTCGGCGGTTGAGGGAGTTCAATGTGTGCCTCGTCGTGCTTCGTGCGTCTATGAATGATATGTTGGCGTTATTTTTCCTTCGCGGGTGGTGGTCCGGTTGTGTCCGTTGTCTTCATACCACCATTCGGATGGAGCTATTCGTACAAAGGTACCGGACATTCAAGAGGATACATACACTACAAAACAAAACAAAAATGTGCTATCTCAGCAGCAGGGAGCCGTATCGTACAACGGTGCCCGCCATTCAAGAGAAATACAAAAAACAAAATGGTTTCCTCAGCAGCAAGAAGCCGTAGTGCGGTGGGGTTGCACCTTTCAGCCTAAGCATTGCCCCCTGTCGGAGCTACTCTCAAACCGAGAAGCTACCACATATATTTGGGTTGAGATGTGCAGTCAGAGTTGTGAACCGAAAACCGAAAGTGGGTTTTTCGGTCGGTTTTTCGGTCGGTTTTTGCAACCGAAAACCAAGATTTTTGAGTCGGTGCCCGAAAAACCGAGCGATTTTTTCCCTGTCCCCTATACCAATACGGAGAACGCATACACCGATACACCAGCACACAGCACGGCAGCACGGCACACAGCAGCAGAGCAGCAGTAGTCGCACACGGGACACGGGGCACAGTGCCCCGCGAGCTGCGAGACTGCAATGGACAATCATGTCTAGCGTAGGCGGCAGTGTTGACTTGGAGGCGAATGCAGGGAAGGGGGTGGTGGGGGTGGAGAGTTCCGTATTAAAGGACGAGGTGGGGGTAATCAGCAAACCCCTCGTCGATCGACTTTCATCGTCAAAGGTGCCAGCTCACACCTCAA
>JBBMKB010095885.1:0-10823 GCA_037833945.1 Alaria marginata | reverse complement strand
TGTGTGTGTGAGAGAGAGAGAGAGAGAGAGAGAGAGAGAGAGAGAGAGAGAGAGAGAGAGAGAGATAGAAAGAGAGAGAGAGAGAGAGAGAGAGAGAGAAGAGAAGAGAAAGAGAGAGACAGACAGAGAGAGAGACAGAGAGAGCGACAGAGAGAGAGGGAGGGGGTAAAACGTTCGTTGGTTGACGTGCACCGGATAAAACCGCGCACGCAAACATCTGGACTGATCTGCAGAGAGGTGTTTGTTTCCATCAGGGCATAGGGAATGTCTGGATGGCTTGCCTGCCTCGTCCGTTGTGCAAGCGGCGCTCGTGATAACATGCGTTTTTATTCAGGGGGACGCAAAGAAGGAGAGGACATGGACCATGACTCCACATTTTTGCGCCCACCGTGACGCGCGCCAAAACAAAATAATTATGTTTCTCGAAAAACAAACAAGCAGACTCTCTCTGGCGTTTCAGAACCGGGGACAAATCAACGAGAGAGCAACGGAAAACCCGGCCCTCGAAATCAGTGCTGGTGGGGTCAAAAGTTGTCCGCGTGCTGCTATTACGAAGGACCATAGCAACCATAGCAACCATAGCAAGCAGGGCCCAACACACACACAAAACCAATACCATGGTATATTACAATTTTTGTTTACTCCCCATATTATAGGGTTTCCCCTATGCGCTACTTTTACGATGACTATTACGTTTCGGCGAAACTATTACAAAGCGCAATTACGCCGCGTTTCGAGCCGTATTATTCAGGTTTTTCGGAACTGTTTGGAAACGTAACTGTTTTTTCTAGAGTCCGTAAATAAAGTAGGTGCGTGTACTTTCACGTCTTGCAAAGAGGAACATGATTTCCGATTTCCGCGTTTCTTGCCGATCACACAAGACAAAAAGTTGACTCGCTCACTATCCTGATTACTACTAAATGGTTCCCCGTAATAGGTAAGCCTTTTCTCAAGAATGTTGCGACAATCATCAATTCGTGTGCACGCCATGATCAATTCACGAGCTTTTTTTAACGGCCGTGTTGCAACCTACGTAACGAATCGATACGGAACACCATCGATCGCCCTAAACCAAGCCGTTAATTCCGCAAGCTATATATATATATACTTAGTATATACATACCCCGACGATTTATCGTGTTTCTATATAATTTCCGCAATATTTGGGAACTAACCACAAACCCTAACCCCAATCCTAACCCTAGCCCTATCCTGTGTTGCGACCAAAAAAGCGAATCGACACAGGACAGCGATCACCCCAACCTGAAGCTACAACCCAGCATGCGATGTACTCCCGACAGGCAGGCTGTCGTGTTTCCCAAAAACACTCCCCTCTACACCTACCTGGAGTAGTTAACGCGCCACATATCCTGTAACGCGTCTTCGTCGTTGTTGATCCCCGCGATCAGAACCAAGAAATCCCCGATCTCCTCCAGGGTGTGGTCTCGCCGCCCCACGGGGTAAGACGTGCTGCCATCCTCTAGAGGGCTGTCCACCCATGCGTTCATGTACGCGTCGTACTCGCGCGTAAAAGCGTCCGCCATGTACTAGGATAGGCCAGATTTTATCGTGTAGAAATTTCCGCGTTGGAATTTTCGCGCAGGAAATTTCGTGTAGGAATGTTGTTCGAGTAGGAGTTTTCGTGGGAAGGGATGTTTTGTGAGGGTTGTTGTCATTGGCAAGGGTATTTTGTGGGCGTTAGTCATTGGCGAGGGTGTTTTTAGGGCGTCTTTAGGGGAGCGCTTCGCTGTGGCCGGATGGGATTTTCTCGAAGAAAACGTTCGTCTAGCGGCCGCCCGCGCTGATGATGAGCTACTACAAAATGTTAAAGAGAAGAACTCAAGGTGTGTGTTGAGGGCACGTTCTACTGCGATGGATGAAGGATACTCGCGTTAATCGTCGAGTACTACTACTGTATGTACACCCCGAAGTACATTGTCATAGTTAGTAAGTTCTGACTGTAAGTACAATAACAACTGGTTTACTGTAGGAGATAGTCCGCAACGTTTGGCACGAACGTCTCCATTCGTCGGCCCAGAGAGTATCATAGTCGGAAACTAACGAGCATGCGATACTCATAGGCGAGTCCGACAAGAGCCGCTAGCCGAAATGACGAGCATGCGATACTCAAAGGTGGGTCCGACAATAGCCGCTAGCCAGCTCTAGGCTGCTGCGCAGTTCTGCATGTAATAGCAAAAAGTACACACTTGTGCAAATGGTGTGCCCTGCAGCTTTGGATGCATTTCATGAGAGGCCTATATTCCACACGCACCGTGTTGGGGTATCTTCCAGTGCCTCCGTACAGCAGCAGACGGTAAGGAGAATCCTCGATCCCCGGATTTAAAGTTGCGCCGTACCTGTTGACAAACAAATCCACACACGGTGGCGTGGCGAAAACAAATACGATGGTATCGACAACAATCCCACACAAGATGGCCAAACCAAAACACAAGGTGGCAAGAACAAACGCGATGGTGACGTCGCCAAAAAATAGCTCCAACAGGCATGCGCGGGCGAGATATCATATACCGTCGATGTTCTACTGTACGCAAGCTTATAATAGTTAAACAACCATGAGCAACATTGCTCGATACGGTCGTCATTTCAAGACACCCAGAAAGGAATGCGCGGCCGAGATGCCATTGACGTTTCGAGCAATATTGCACCGTACGGCATCCTACGAATAAATGCTTTACTGTCATTATTCGCGCTGATCATAGATCGCTGAGGCTTACATGTATGCCGACAATCGCATACCTATATACAACATTCCATGTCCACCAGGAAACCCGGGGATGGAACCAGGATGTCCCCTGCCTACCACACACAGAACGCAACCGACCCTCACCTGCCGCTGGGCAAAGTTCCCGTCGGCGAAAGCTCGGTCCAGACAAACGTCGTGTTCAAGCTCCCCCCGAGCGATACCGGGCACAGCCTCCACAAATCGGAATAAAGCACGCTGAACTCGTAATCCCTACCCCCGAACATATACATGCACGTCGAGCTATTCCGGCCGTCCGTGGAAAGCGAGGCCGTAGCTTGGTACCCGCGCGTGGAGGGTCCCGCGGAGGATGAGGAATCTAGGCGCGCGTCGAGGTGCCACCATTCGCCGGCGGTCTCTGTTGGTTTTACGTGGGTCCGTTGAGCGCAGGTGTAGGTGCTGGTGGTGACGTTGAGGGTGTCATCGTCGCATTCGAAGGTTTCGGTGCTTTCGGACAGGTAGAGGATGAGGTTGGTGTCCACGTTGGCCTGACTGCCGGACATCCCCCCCATCACGACCACCCATATCTTGTTTTCAAAAGGGAAAATGGGTCACGGGGGGGTCGATGTCGGGAGGAGGGTCAGTGGTTTGTGAGTGAGATTACGACCCATATGAATCTGCATTTTTGAGGGAAATATTTTTCCAAACGCGTCAGTTATGACTTCGACCGGTTGAGTGGTCGACACTGAGGAAATGGGTGACGGGGGTCAGTTTCCGGAAGGGTCAGTCGCTTGCAAGGTTGCTGTCGGGCAAAAAGATAGGCCCAAGCACTTATAGCATACCCTCACGGTTGGTTTACATAAAACTAAAAAATGACATATCGGCTGTGAGATCGAGGATTTTGTCGAACCGCATACAGTAGGGGTCCCCCAGTAAGGCGGTAGTGTGCCAGAGTAGTATGACTGCCTTATTGGGGGAAGCCGCCTTATTTATTCCAGGTTGCGAATGCAATTCCCCAGTCGCGCCAAGCGATTTTGACCGCCTTATATCGGGATACCGCCTTACTCAGACCGACTTATCGGGGGACCCCTGCTGTATTTTCAAGCTGAGGTGTGGTTATATTTTATTTTTAAGTGCGGTTATTTTTGTTGGAGAACCGGTGCAAAAATAACGTGGGGCCGGACCATGCAAGAGGGTTTTGTTTCGGAGTGCCGAACCGTAATACTCTTTCTGAACCGCCCTGATTATCCCAGTGTTACAAGGTTTACTCTGGGCTGGGTAATCGATCGATCTTCTACCCCGTTGATTCAGTAGGTAGTACCTTCATATTTGGCGTCGTCGGCAGGGCAGTAGGTAACACCTTTACACCAGGCTATTTCCAAGTCAGTGTGTATCCACAAACGTGGGTGCAAAGATTGAGTGTACAACGGTGGCTTCTATATATACCAATACGGTTCCAAGGCTGGCAACCGCCGCACCTCGGTAGGATCGCTCTCCCCTGTATCGAGCACGGTTGCCGTGTGTCCGTATCTCGCGATGTCCGAAACTTTCCCTCCAAGGCTGTCGTCTATCGTCGTGGCGTTTACTGGTCGCCACAATCCTTCCGGTGCCTCGTTGAAGCCTTGGATATCGGCTCGCCAGACCCCGTCGGTTACCGTGAACGGCTCCGCGGTGTGCCCGCAGGTCACATACAAGGAGTTCCCCCAAACAAAGGAGGCTGGTCGGAAGAGGGGTTCTGGTGAACCGTCGTACGCTGCGAGAAGTGAGGAAAATACGAAAAAAAAACGAACACCGACAGTAGTTGTTGTTGGTCAGTTGGTCAGGATTCCACACGTCAGCTGTGAGTTCGACCAATTGAGTGGTCGATACTCCTTACTGTGGGTTTGCAAGCTGCGTGATATGTCAATCGCGTTTATAAAAAGCGAGTAAGTTTTACTGTAATGTATAGGACACCTATTATTATTAAAAACAAGAAACAGGGTAATCAGAAAGGCAGGCCGGGATGTACTGAAAAAGAATAAATCCAGGAGCTACGAGTATTATACTGAAGTTAATGTTTAGAACGTACTCTCTCCTAAGTAATACATTCGGCCTGTGGGATAGTGTTTCCGTTTCTTATTGCTGCTGTAGGTTTATATGATGTACAGTACGCGACAGATATTAAGAATCTGACAATCAAGAATTCCAGGCTCATGTTTTGGAAAAAAAAGTGAGAACAGGGTTTCTTTGTACTGAAAATAGTGTGCCAGATATGACACACCCTTACATAAGAATGCTACCTTGGCCAGAAATAAGAGAATTTTAACTGGTGTCGCGTACTATACTGCACCTGGCATACAGTACTCTATCCTCAAAAGTCAAAAAGGCTTCGTACAGCAGTGCATACAGCAGTACCGGCCCGATCATAAGAAAGCTCCTTTGAAGAAAGTCACCCTGAGATTTAAAAAATAATAATAAAGTTCCCAGCCTGGGCGGCGAGTGCCACACTAAATCCTATACATTACATAAGAAAGTGTCATACTCGACTTTCAACCCAACATAAGAAAATCAGCCTGAGCCCGATTTCAGGTTTCTTATGATCGGGCCGGTACTGTATTGCTTTAGCTGTGGCTGGACACAACCTGGATTATTCGATATGCCAGGTACAGAAATAAAACTGCAAGCATCTTGGGGCAGAGTTGAATACCTCGACGAACGCTTCAGTCGGAGAAAATGCCCTGGTCACGACGGTCGCAACACCGCCTTCCCTTCAAAAATCCTAACGGTTGTATGATACACTAAAAAAAGGCTGCAGACAGACTCTCTAAAGCCTAAAGCACAACACCATTCTACACCGAAATGTAAATATCGTTTGGATATTCCTATGAATATCTTTACGGTCTTTACATTTACGTCCAACGTGCCATCATACAAAAAGCTCACCGACCATTTCCAGGCTCTCCCAGCTTGCCCAGGTGGAGGTATCTAGGAGCGAGACACGCGACCCCCCAGCCAAGACGTCGTTAACGTCATCCGTTCGGATGTCAGTACCCCCATACACTACGATGTACTCCTGACCCCAGGCAGTGATCTCAGCGCTAACATGTCCTTGCCGTAGCTCCCCCGCCCCGATGTCTTGGCTCACCCAGCCGGTGGAAGTTCTCTGCGACACGGGATCGGTGACATCGAGCTCATCACAGGTGGCCCCACCAATCAACGGCAACCAGACTGCTGCTTGGAAAAGGAGTAGCTGCAGGATGGCGACAGCCATCGCTTGCCTTGCTTGTAGCATCGAGGAGCATCGATGAGGGACGGCGTGAGGTTAGCTGGGGTGGTGCTGGGGTGTGATGCAGGATCGTGTGGAGTGAAGTGTGTGAGGCAGGAGGAGAAAATGCGGCGTAATCAGATTTGCTCCAGATTTCAGATTTCAGATTTTGGATTTTGGATACGATCTATCACTTTGGACGGAAATTTAATGACCGTTTACAATTCTTAGTTATATCTCAACGATAATTATGTTTACGTCCAGATTGGTAGGATACTGGATACGATATTCTTGTAGCCTACTCGTGCAGGGTGCAGGATACAGATCGTATGCACGAGAGTACAAGATGCCGTGCCGTTCGTACATAAAAAAGCCTAAAACAAAAGATCGCATCACACACACCCAGTATCACATCGGCACTGCCGCTGTATGATAGGATATGATACCGGTATGCACGAAGATCTTCTAGATCTACTGTAGTTCGAGTGTCCCCCATTCCCAAACGATGCTGTGAACACTACTACTGCTGCTGCAGCTGTGAACACGAAAGGCCCGACCATGACGCCGGCAGCGGTAAAGGAGGAAGACGACAGCGACACAGGAGTAGCACCACCACCAACAGCAGCAACAACAACACCTCCTGCGGTGGTACCAGCAGCAGCAGCCGCACCGCCCAAGAGCCCCCCAAGAGTTCGCGCAGCAAAAAAAAAAGCAGCCAAATCGGTACCATCCCCGTCTAGAAAAAAAGTAGAATCATCATCGTCCGACGCAGCAACCGCAACCGCAACCGCCACCGCCGCCGAGCCAACAAGCTCTTCTCCCGATCCTCGCGTTGACGCCCGAGTCACGGCCCTCGAGCAACAGCTTGCCAGGGCCCGCAAGACGTCCGACGCTAGGAGAAAGGAGGCGGAATCCTTGCGAAAGCGGGTCCAAGAGCTGGAGCCTGAGGTGCGCCGGCTGGAGAAGGAATTACTGGCCGAGAAAAAGGCCCATGAGAGGCAAGCATCTTTATCTCGCGGTGTTCATAGCCCGCGCAATACCGCCCGGCAACCTGCTGGGCAAAAAGGAACGACATTGCAAGGGGTCGGGGAGGACGATGTTGCGCTACGTGGAAGGCTAACTGCGACAGAAAATCGGGCCAGGGCGCTCCAGCTGCGGTGCGACCACCTCGAACATGAGCGGAGTAGTAGCGCTGGAATAGCGAAGAGGGGTGCCGAGAGCAAGGGGGGAGAGGAGGGGGGGGGGGGGGAGGAGGACAATAATGGTCGCAGAGTGATGAGTGCTGATGATGGAGGAGGAGGAGGAGGGTTGAGGGCGAAATATAATAGCGACAACGAAGCGAAGCGAATTAACCGGCAGCTGGAGGTGGCCGAGCGCAGGGTGAAAAACTCGCTCTACATCAACGAAGCGCACGAGAGCTTAGCGGCAAAGGCAACAAAGGGAGAACGCGAGGCCAACGCGCGTACGGCCGAGCTAGCGCGCAAGCTCAACAGGACGCTCGAGAAGCTCGAATCCATCGAACGGAGGGACGCGATAGCAGGCCTCCAAGCGTCCTGTGCACGCGACGAGGAGGGCATCCACCTCACAGAGCGAGAACTGCGCGCGCATCAGATGGACCCTGAGATAGACCTGCCCGTTAACACCGCCAAAAGGCGGCAGCTGGCGCGATCGGAGCGGCACCTTCGCCGTCTACGGTTGCGACACGAGAGCCAGCTGGCAGCCTTGACCCAAGCGCAATCGATGGAGCGTTTGCATTCAGACCTGAGGAGGGCGGCCGGTTGCGGCAATGTCTCCGAGACCGTCGCGTGTGTGGAGTCGGGGATATCGGTCAATGTTCCTGACCAGAACGGCCTGTCGGCGTTTCTGTACGCTTGTGGCCAGGAGAACGCGGAGTTGATCCGGGTGATGATTGATGTTGGGGGGGACGTGCTCGACGGGGACGGCACTATCACGGGACTCATCATCGCGGCGAGGAAGGTGGGCATCTGAACTCTCCCAAATATTACGAACAAGCGAACTGTCGTAGGTTTGGGTTACTACAGTACCTTATCGCTGCTCAAAAAACAAACTCACAGCTGACGTACGAGTATCATACAGTTTTGTATGTACCAGGTGTACCTGTTGTGTGTGAATGTTATTGCTGCAGACCTCCCACGGGATCTCCACGCAATCCTACAATCCCAACCTGGGATACAATCCAATTATTCGCTATCAACAACAGATAGTGTTCATTCGTGCTTGGTACATGTAGACAGTCCTCAGACGTTGAAGAACCGCACTTGGCATAGCAGGCCCCTTGACCAGTCGATTTGTTTACTATTTTCGTCCCACCTAGAGAGCTTTCGCCATCGTTCAAATCTTGATATGCGCCCGAACCACAACAAAATATACACATCCTCGACCCTCCATCATGCGAGCTGTGTAATTGTCTCCGCCCCCATGTAGGGGGCTTTGGACGTCGTCCAAACGTCGATATGCGCCCGAACCACAACTAACGATACACGCTTATCGCCCGTTGACCAAGCGGTTTATATATCATATCCGCCCTATCTATATTCTATTAATGGGGGACTTTGGTTTAGATACACCGGTCGCCCCGATGGTCTAGTGATTAAAACCTTGAATATTACTAAGGTTGGAGTCAAGGGTTCGAATCTCGTTACGGATATTTTATTTATTGAGACACCCAACTGTGGAGAGCGCTTTATAGCGTGAGTAAGCACAATTCGCCGCGAGTCGACGAGAGAGAAGAGAGTGCTGAATTATTCTCGCGATCAAAAGGAAGGCGCGTACCGTAGTGGGGAGAGGGGGAGGAGAGCCTGCTTAGTGACCCCGGATCTGAGTTACGTCTATAATAGGGAGGGAGATAGACAAAAAAAGTGCGAAGATTCATAAATGGGATGAGAAAAAACAAAACAAAACAAAACATGCATCGCCCGTTGAGCAAGAGATCCGTTTAGTGTCTCCGCCCCCTCCATTCTCGGGAGCTTTGGCATTGATACCCGCCCATCGTCCCTTGACCACGCGATCTACGCAACGTATGTATTGCCTCCATCCCATCTAAAACAGGGAGCTTTGGACGTGGTCCAAACCTTGCTGCGCGCAGGGGCAGATGTTTGCGCCCGCGATTCCGCCGGGGGAACCGCCCTGCACGCCGCTACTCTTCGAAGGCACGTCCACGTAGCACGCGCATTGCTGGAAGCGGGATGTGACAGCAATGCCACCGACCAAGGCACCAACACCCCGTTGCACACGCTCGCAGCTTCTGGAGCCGGCCCAGGCGTCGATAGTGGTGGTGGTGGCGGCGGCGACGGCGGCGGGGGGGGGGCAGCCGGTGCCGAGCTCGTGTCGTTGCTTTTGGAGTGGGGAGCGTCTGCGGACATTAAGAACTCGGCAGGGCTTACTCCGATATCCGCTGCCCTTGACGCCAGGAATAGAGCTTTGGTCTTAGCGTACAGAAGGTTTTTCGGTGAAGATGGGGGGACGAAATTGGTGGGCGAATTTGGTGAACTTGACTCCCGAGAACGCTCCCCCTAAGTCGACGTACATACGTGCACTCGAAAAGGTTCTAAGAAACTACTAATACTACGGTTTTTGGTACGGCGATATTTCGTTTCAAAGGGCACGACACTCGCTTTCTGCGATGATAGAGGTGTAGCATTTTTTTTCTGAAGCTCCTCACTTGAGGAGCTCTATGCCTCACCGAAAAACTGATTTTGAGCAGACTGAAAGTGCAATCCGATGAACAAACCCGTGGCCCATCTATACAAAAAAAGAATATTGCAAAAATAGAATGATGCTCCAACGATTTTGGGCTAAGGATCCCCGTCATCCAGAAAGTAAAAACGCCAAAACGAGCTACCTCTACCGCAGAACGCGCCTAAAACATTTTCTTCGACACAAGAGAGCGAGCGGGCAAACATGCCTGTACGTAGGGCGATATTGTATGGACGGTGGCACGGCCAAGATGGAAAATGGAGACGCGGGTAATACTTTGAACATCGCGTTTATCGAAATGAAGGCTGAAAGAGGCAGACAACGGCAGAAATAAGTCGTCGAACCCAGTGCAGACGTCAACAACCACAAGCTCAGCTGCGAGACGTAATCGTCTGAAGTGACTGTATCAAAGGGCCGTGAAATATATAATAATTCCTGACTGCTACTCCTGCTGTGGTACAGGATGCCGTTTGTTTTATAATCCTACTACGAAGTATAATATTAATATCGCATCATGTCATACCAAGCGAAAGTGGCCGTACACTGCCGACGCGGACGAGAGCTGAACCTACTGTACTCATTCACTTCCAAATGCTCCATGCGCCAAATTGTGCGCAACGCAAGCACACATCGTACGATGCAAATCAAAAGAAACAAACCCAACACGACTTCGCAACGTGAACTACTGTAGTCGTGGTTGGCCCAAAGCAAGCAAAAGCGTGCTGTATTACCAGCTTGCTAAAAACACCGACCGCACACCCAGCTTCCCCTTTACTCTCAGGCTCTCAAGAGTTACAGCTGAACCACAAAAACAAAAAATCAAGTGGCAATAACGCCCCGCAGTGCGCAGCGCTGAGAGCGTTTCAAGCAACGCAGGACCCGGGCGTGGAGCAACATACCACGAGGCACTCGCTGATTCTTCGCAGATACTGACTGCTTGTACTGGTATGGTAAATGTCGTCCTCAACCTAACGGAAAACTATGCGCCCTTCTCCCGTACCCCTCCTCCTCGTCCTCCGACGAGCGAGCGCCACGGGAGTTTCTTGCACGCCAACGTACAAAAGGTACAAAAGGTACTACAGCCGTACCAGGTACAGTAGTGGGGCCTATATAAGGCGGTATAGTGCGAAGGGATTTTGGCCGCCTTATATCGAGAGGCCG
>JBBMKB010095874.1:0-10823 GCA_037833945.1 Alaria marginata | reverse complement strand
AGCCCACCACTTTCACGGGTCGGGTTGGGTCACCCTGACCCGAACCGACCCGACCCGACCCGACCCGACACGACCCGCGGGGTTTGACCTCAACCATGAACGATCCTGGTATTCATTGAGACACCTGGTTCAAAATATGACCTGTATCATTACCGATAAGTCCGAACGATGTACGAGTGTGCTGTTGTTGTTGTTGTTGTTGTTGTTGTTGTTGTTGTTGTTGGTGGTGCGTGCGCTTGGCGAATGCCGCAATCGCAACTGCCAAGAGAGTGGCAAGGCTCTCGTACTCGTCACCATCGCTACCCGATCCTATCGGCTCGTGATGCCTGGGGCGTGCACGAGTGGGTAGCAGGACACAGTAGTGCGCCTAGCTGTTGCTCGCTAGGCAGATGCGGCGTTGTACTTCTGTTTTGGGCGTAACACAACGCTTGTTGCCTCCCACGATAGGTGGAAACCCGTCACGATGAAAATCCAGACACCATTTCCGGACACGATGTTATCCAACAATGGACCCCCATTTCCGGGCGGAGGCCGTTCTGAAAACGATATCTGAAAAAAACGGCCAGAAAAATTACCAGCTTCTGGTCTATAAAAGTTACCAAACGGTTTTGCGGTCCGAAAGCGTTTTGCTTTCGGATTCAAAACCCCCTTGTAAGAGATGGCCGAAATTTAAGAGCTTGGGGGGTTAAACTGCTTCCGCAAACGCTGCTTTCGCTTGTGCTCAGTGCTCAACGACACAGCGCAATCTGTGCTTACAGAGACATATTATACCTGGTAGAGAGCTGTACCTGAAAGTATGAATACAAGACGTAAACGGCAAACATAAACGACATACAGCGTACAGCAGTTGTTGTTCTTCTGCATACCTGGTAGTCAAGTCCGTGGTTACAGGACAGGCTGCAGCCACTCTGGAGTGCAAGAATACCCCAGGGGAAAGCAAACATACCTCTACGAAACCCGTCGAGGTTCGGGGGTGCGAGTACGAGGCCTCGAAAGGTGTGTTTGGTAGGGTGTGTACCGTGGGGCACCCGAGTAGCTTACCCGGGTATAACCCACCAACGAGTATACATTACCTCACCAGTATGTTACCGCCCCCCAATACCGTACCCGTCTCCATAATACGTACTGCCGGTACACGGTATGCGATTTTGGAAGGTACATCGGCGTAGTCGGGTAGCCTTTAGCATAGCACCATACACCCCGCTACCCGGGTTTCTACCCGCGGGTAGAACGGGGTAAAATTTACCAACGGGTATATTTTACCCATATTCCAGCCCCCCAATACCATACCCGTCTTACCGGTACGTGATATTACCGGTATGTTATTTTGGATGACATACCCGCGGGTTGAAAGTATACTCTTGGTATTGACCCCAATACCATACCCGCGAAAGTAACTACCTGGTATGATATATACCTCACTCACTACCTGCTACTAAACACCCGGAGGCTTCCGTCGAAGCATCAGCGGGTTACATGTACGGTACGCGGAGTCCCGGGTCTGGTCATTATGAGCCGCGTGTTGGTTTCTGCTGACCCGCGGGTCGGACCCGCGCCAACTAACGAAGGTATATATAATATGGGTATATACAATCATCCATCTAGGAGCATCAATGTGACAAAAATACCGATACGACGGTTGGATCAACGGAAAAGAGAAGACCAGAGGACAGAACGTTTGGGCACAGAGACCGGCGACGCACAGCGCACACTGCTGTGTATCGTAAAGCATGATAAGGATGTCATGCAATAAAATAAAAAATACAGCAGTGTGGTCGTGTGGTCCCTCTACTGTCGTCGTACAGCGCCGGTATCATACGTGCCAGCCGGAACTACACTAGTAGCGGCAATCGGCACTACTGGTTGCTCCCATCTATGCAAAGCGATTTCACAGGCACTATAGGGGGCAGCCGGCACAACTCAACTGGCGCTATAGAGGGACCTCTATATTCTATACCTGGTATACTGCAACACTGCTGTAACATGATCGCTCCTTCGTCCGCCATTGACATGTTCCGTGTTCCGTGTTGGAGGCTACTGCTGCTGTAGGTTGGAGGCTGGAGGGGAAAAATCTTCCGCGGCAAACCCTGAAAAACGCCAAACGCCGTCCTATGTGAAACGGACGGCAAAGATGTCTGCCAACCTGCCGCAGTCAGTGGCCAACGTCAACTTGACACCAGGTGGTGGGTGCTTCAATCGCGTTAGATTATACAGTCTCGCGCAGAGCGTACGAGTCGAACCGACTGCGGGGTCTTTGACAAGCGCTCCCAATAGCCGGGCCCTCTACGTACGATTACCATCGGTATCATGCCAGTACTGGGGGTACTCGTATCTACCAGGTATGAGTTGATTTCTCGAACAGCACTACTGCCGAATATCAATATGGGCGTAAATATAATGACCGTTTTAATATTAAAATAAATACAAGTTTATCTTTATATTTTCGTCTATAGTGGTGGATCTAACAAAAAGCCCACCTCGTTTGTGATCTCGAAGTCTTTTTTCGGCCGATCTCCTTTGAGCATGTCATCAAAGCTCTTCTGCATCGCATCTCCGTCCATGGCTCCAGCGAGAAGCGCAAAGGTGCAACACCTGTCAGTACTACCGGACGCCGGTCAGAGTCTTGATAGCCCGGGTGTTCTGGCAGCTGCAAACCGAAAAACCGAAAAACCGAAAAACCGAAAAACTCTACGCGGTGTTCCATAAACAATAAGGCGGTTGTATATCGGGGTTCAAATACAGATGCCCGTCGCCGCAGCTCCCACCCGCGCCAGGCGCCAGCCTGTTGTGCACATCGGCTCTGTGAACAAATGGCGACCTGGAAAAGACTCACTGGAGCAGTGGACTCAAGTGCTCAGACGTTCCTTAAGAATAAGAAGTTCAGCAGGTGAGCTCTGAGCACCTGATGAAATGGCAATAAGGACAGATTATTTTGTGTCCCCGGTATTTTTCGACCGAAAAGAGATGCGCCGCCAAGTGTACCCAGCACCCGGTTCCAAGCACCAAGTGCCCAGTACCCAGCAATGCACTTGGTCCAGTGGTCAGAGAGCCCAGTACTTTACCCAAAATACACTCGGTCCAGTACAAAATGCACCCACATGGCGTATTGCCTTGCCTTCAAGGCGCTAGCATTGCCTGCAGCCTACACACTCATCAACCGCATCCGCCGCTTCCGATGATATTATAAAAAATTATAAAAAACATTTTTTAAAAAAAACACTCCAGCTGTGAGATCGAGAATTTCGTCGAAACTCACTTCGCAGGCTGTGTGTGATACATCGATCGCGCGTTTTACGGAGGGGGTGTATATGTCCTCATGAACGGTATAGGTCAGCGACTCCCCTTAGTACCAGCTACTGTAGTACCAGGGTCAACAGCATGATACGTAGACGATTTGTCGTTAATCAATCTGTGCACGGAAAATATATAACCCGTTTATGAGGGGGACAAAATCTGACAGCTGTAAAACATAGGAGTTGATATATATGACCACTGCCACGTACTGCTGCTCCTGCTGCTGCGCTTGCGGTGCTGCTTTCACCCCAGGGAGAAACGGAAGTTCTCATGGGACTGGCACGCGTGGAACCTCCTCCTGGTGTCTACACCGTCGTTGCTGCTGGGTATGTACCTCCACCGAGTCGAGAAGCGAATGCACGCGGAAGCGAGAGTTCGCGACGAAATCCAGGAGAGCACGGGGGTCAGCAGTCGCGGCTTCTTGATACCCCAGAAGAAGATTCGACAGGAGGTGCAGGGCATGCTCAGTGCGGGAAATCAGCCCAAGTTAATGGTTGACGATGAGGACGCTGACGACGGGACAGGCGCGGCGGCTACAAAGGGCGTTTTATCATCGGAGGTAAGTTGCATTTTCCGACGTAGCATTGTGCACTGCTGTGCCGATACACGCTAGACGTAGACTGCCGTAGCTCTTAACAGTCTTGGTGCACATCCTCGTATTTACACGGACTCCTTCCGTTCCGTTCTTCGACTTGCTAGGTACCAGGTACCCGAGCGTATTTCTCCGGAGCATTTCTAGTGGGGTTGTAAATTGTAAAACAGGAGGCGCTTGTTTCGTGCGTTCAACACAAAGCCGTAAAAATCAGCCGGTAAGAATGACCGAAGAATGCCGAGTACCACGTACGCCTATTTATACGTTATTGATATCAATAGTAGCAGGGCACGATTTATTGCGATGGTCTACCTGGCTTCTTGCCCCAAGCGTTTATTTCGTGCTCAAAGCTGCACCTACAATCAACCTTAACTTGCGCCTCCAACCCCCCGCTGACATTCCATCTCAAACATTTTAGGAGCAGCGAGCCGTTGACGGGACGGAGGGTGGCATAAGAAGACACCTTCGCCGTCAAGTTCCCCGCGGAGGCAGCCCCTCGGGAACAGCATCGCCCGATATGGCGGCCCTACAGCGGAGGCTGGACGCAATAGAGAGCGTTCTCGAAATCAAGAGCGGCACAAGCTCAGCAGGGGCGGACGTCGACGGCGGACCAGGTACGGTTACTCCAAAACTACTTTATAAAAAATGTTTCTTTGTAAAATCGTCCTGTTGAACTATTACGGGGGACCATAGTAAATAGGACCAAATATTGTTAGTAAAAATAAGGAAACATATAGGTTTTTGTGTATACCGTAGGTCCTGTTTACCATGTTCCCCCGTAATAGTAGTACTATTAATAGCACTAAGGGGAGACCCCGACCTATATATCCCTAAAGAGGACATATCCACCCCGTATCACGCGCGATCGAATTGTCACATTTAGCTTGCAAATACGAGTTTCGACGACATCCTCGAACAACCAGCTGAGGAGTGTGAGTGAGTTTTAAATAAAAAACTACGATCTGACAAAGACCCGCCTTCAAGCTAGATGTAAACCCGTGGCTCCTCCTGTGTTCGTGCTGTCTCTGTCGCTTTCCAGCTGGTCTGTTCCACCACCGACCTGAATGGCCGCTGTTTTTGGCGCAGTACCTTAACCCTTTTAGCACTCCCGTTATGGGGATAAAACACTTGGAACTTCATTATTATGGGATCATTTTAGTTGCTGGAAAAGCACATCATCGATGTCCATGTATGCACCGCTGTGAGACGATGTCCTGACGATTTGTCGCCCTGCGTTCTTCCCTTGTGCTGTAGGCAGAGCTAAGGGTTCGATGCTCAGGCGCAAGTCTGATTCTGACCGAGGAAAGGGAGCCACCGAACCTGGGAGCTTTAGAGCGACAGCTGCGAGAAAAAACGACGCTCCGGACGCCGATGCAGCGCCTGGGACGGCAATAGACAAGGCAATAGGAATGGCATCCACAGCAGGTATCTGGGCGATCGAAGCTGGCGAGCGGGGTGGAAAACGCCTTTTACAATTCGGTCGGGAATGGCTGGCTGGGGAAACCCGTCAAGACGAAGCCCGCTTGGAAGATGCGGAGCGTCGAGAGGGTGACTTCGAGCAACACGCGGCAAGAGCGGTAGCGGGTGCGGCCGATGGGAGGGAAGAGCGAATGGTTGCGAGCAAGGAGCAAGACAGTAGTTCGGGCGGCAGTGCTCGTATCGCTCGAGAGGGGTCAGCGTCTGGTGTTGGTGGGACTGGGAGCGATACAGAACGAGACGCCGAGGAGGCGTGGCGTAGGGGGAGTCTAGACGGACCGGACAAACGATTATAAAAGTTAAATTTTGATTTTTGTGTAAACGTGCTTTCGTTTTCGATGGCACTTCGATTTTGATTTTGTTGTGCATGTGCTTTCGTTTCTTCTTATTTTTGCCCTGGGGGGGGAAGGGCTGTATATGGCTGGGTGGGAACCTCGTATCTTTTGAAATGGACAAGCAATTTTCAGTCAGTAATGCTCTCGACCTGCGATTGGAGCCCACGGCGGTGCGCTGCCGATTCCAAAGGTTAAGAAGACACCTGCGGGTTTTAGATAAACATTACATTCCGCACGGGTTGCTCACCGCGTGCATGGAACAGACCCGCAAGAAACAAACCGCGAAAAATCTGCCACCCCTTGAATGGAAAAGCAAAGCAAAACGTGACTGATACCCTGGTATCATATAAATACCTCTCCCTTCACGCCATCCCGCAACGCATCGTACTGCTGTACTGGCATAACTTAGAAGTTATATGAGTAGCTCTCAAAATACTACTGTAAACTCGAACGAATCGCTACAAGGTGACGGCAAAGTCGTTTCCGCCACGGCTGTGGTGCTTCCGCCTCTTAGCGCTACCCTTCGCCGCCCTCGCCTGCTCCCCACCAGGCAAGGAAGCCCCGCCCCGTGCTCTCCCTCCTGCAGCAACTCCACCGCGCGATGACTCCGCCCCTAGAGGCACCTCGGCCTTGAGAGGCGCGGTCGTCGCGCAGAAGAAGGCCACTTTCGGGGATTCCCGGGTTTCTCGTATTCGGAAGCCGAGTGTTTCCAGGGTTTCGGCGAAAGAGGCTTGCGTTGTCCGGGTGCTTTTGGTGAGGCAGAGGAGAGGGAGCATGAGGAACAGATGGCCGCCAGGCCGAAGGTGGTCTCGGTAGCCTGTCAGCATTTCGCCGCGTCGCTTGGCCGTCGGAAGACAGTTGATCACCATGCTGCGTGTCGTCGAGCGCACGGAACATATGGGCGTGAGAGGATAAACGCGCACGTCGGCAGGGGTTAGGGGTACGCTAGATGGGCAGTGGTCAATTCCTGCTGTTCGATGGATTCGCCTGGAAAACCGGCGTCACGCCACCAAAAATGCTACCCAGATAAACTCTAACACCCGGTTTTGCCAAACCGTAATGCCTCGCAGCTCAGTGCCTCGCAGCTTCGTGCAATCGGTTTCGCGGTTGCCCTCAAGGATTAACGAACTGCCTTGTGTCCCGCCAAGCCTACAATAGAGAATCCTTGAGAGTCAACCCCGTGAAGATTGAGAGTCAACGCCTTGACTGAGTTGTTCCACCGTGGTTTGATGATCCCCCCCACCGAATACGATACACTGTCGTCTCACTTCAACTATTTTAGCTGGGTTCTTTTTAGTTATAAACACGATGGCACAGATGAACGCGACACTGGACAACGACGATCGTTGGTGTGGGTGCTCTCTCACCTCGAAGACACTACGTCGTACTCTCCCGAGGGTTGGAGGTCGAAGAAATCGCGCTCCTCGATGCGTGGATGCTGGGACTTGAGGTCGATCGCCCGCACATCCAACCACGGCACGTCCAGCAGGCGAGTGTTGATCGCTCCCACCTGCAAGGGAATCCCCGACCGCCGACATCAGCTCCAAACCAAAAGACATCCCATTAATTAAGAAAAAGGTATAACATCAGCCGTCGACGTATAGTCAACTAACTGAGGGTTTATTTCCGGATCGCCCGCAACAAAAACGTTATCACATTTTACCATTAATATGATACTGCTGCGCTCCTACTGCAAGTACGGCAAGCGTACGGGCACGCAGGACGGACGGCACTTGCCTCCTAGCGCCAATTTCATGGTGTCAGATTTAAAATTAGGGTATGAGGTACTGCTGCCGAACTACAAGCTCTACAATACGGACGGAATTCGCAGAAAGGGAACCCATAGATACTATATACTTGGGACAGGTGTAACTGTACACGAAATCACGTAATCACCCACGTACGACGTGCGACTATGAATACATATTCAGGAGCTTCTGGCTTGATTACAGCAGTAGCCACCGAACCGGGTGCAGCCCAGCATGGCCGAGCAACCAAGGTTAACATGGTCACGGGCGGCAGTCAGCCCGCAGTGTACCACTACAGCATTATTACTCGACCATGGCCGTAAAAATCTCGCGTGTTGAGCAACGACTTAGGCCCAACGTTTTACTCATAGCATAGGGATAAAAAATCCGCACGAGGCTTTTTGATATTGACATCACCCTTTCGGCGCTCGGGGCACGGTTGTCGATTTGTGACACTCGACCCCTCTGGTGCTCTGGGTCGCTTTAACGCGCCAGCGAGTCTTCAAAATGTTCAGTCCAGATACTGGCTATGATATTTTCGTGTACCACCTTTGGTTTGTTTTATTTTTTCCCCTGGGAGGGGTATTCTTCCACTCCGGAGTGACAGGAGCCTGCCATGTGACCACGGACTTGATTATTTATGCGAGTTAATGTGAGAACAACAACAACAACAACCTGACTAACCCTTACAACTGCAACCTAGTTTTGGGGATTAAAACGCTTGGAATTAGAGTAGGACCGCTCTTGAAGTGTTACGAGTGACAGAGCTAAGTCTGACTGTAAAAAAAAACATTTAAGCCTTTAGAAACCCTTACAACTGCAACCTAGTTTTGGAGATTAGAACACTTGGAATTAGAGTAGGACCGCTCTTCAAGTGTTACGAGTGACAGGGCTAAGTCTGACTGTAAAAAAAAACAATTTGAGCCTATAGAGGGGAAACTGTCGAAGATTTCATCCACCACCGGAGCAGTCCGGGTCGCTGGGGTAGGGGGTGTGTCCCAACTGCAATGCAAGGAAATGTGCGACGCAGAGCTTGCAGCATGGTGACACTCGTACTGCTGTTTTTGAAGCTCTTCCTAGACGCTTGAGATTTTTTTTACGGGCGATCGTGGCAAAACCTTAATTCAGTTGACTATGTATACGTCGACAGCTGTCGCTTACTTTTTTCATAACAAAGACTGCAATCGGTGACATTCTTTGTCGCTGTATTACATGGCTCCCAAAAGGCCACAGGCCTCCAGTGCGTGCATCAAGTGCATCGTGTTGGTCACCTCAAGCACCCGTAGCAGGGGTTCCCCCTTAGCCGGCCGCAGACCCATTCCGCTCAGCTGTTGCGTCACCCACTTCGAGGTGTTGTGGAAGCTTACCGACAGCAAGCTGGCGCTTTGGTACGCCTGCCTCCCTCCCATCTCCTTCAGCTCGCGGTCCAGCCGCTGCAGCTGCGCATGCTTGTCCGCCGCCTTTCCCGAGGCTACCTCGTCGGCCTCCTTGGTAAGCTTGTGGAAGGAGGTCACTATCTGGCGCGCGCGTTTGCGGGACTTCACCGGCGGGGGGACCTGTTGCCGCGATCGAAGACGCATTACACGTCGGTGGTTGCGTGGAAAACGGGCCTTGGTGTATTTGAAGGTTTGAATCTATGATGTTGTTATGAAAAAGGTGTAACATCAGCCGTCGACGTATACTTAGTCAACTAACCAGGGAACTAACTGAGGTTTTTTTTTCGGACGACAGTTAAAAACGTAGTGGTGTGGTAGGACAGAGATGCAGAGACAAGAAGCGTTTGAACCTACCCTCTGGTACAGTACAAGACAACAACGAATAGATAAGTACTCAAAGTAGAAGTGTCGTAGGTATATACTGTAGCACAGTAGAGGGGCCGGATGTATGCCCTTCACCTGCAAAGCGTGAAGGGACAAGGGGCTGATTGGTAGTTAAAAAAAGGCTAAACCACTGAGCCACTCAGTCAGCGCTGACTGAGTGGCTCAGTGGTTTAGCCTCCATAACTAACAAGCCTTTATAACTACAGTAACACTCATTGCAACAGCAGCAGCAGCAGCAGCAGCAGCAGCAGCAGCAGCAGCAGCAGTCAGTGCGGCCGTTGGCAGAAACTTGTGAAAATAAGGGTCCTTCAAACCGAATCGTCGTTGATTGCTAATTGTACTGCTGCTGCAGCTCTACCGTAGTTCTGTAGGGCAGATGGACTCGATGCCCATTAGCTAATGCCCATGCATATATTCGACAACGAATTCAAGTGCAGCACGCCATGCATATGCGGTGCGTGTCAGCATCGGGCCTGCAGAAAAGCTTTTTCACAGCGTGACAGGTGACAGAGTAGTAGTATTGCAGCCGTGCTCAAGGCTCCCTGCTAACTACCAGTACCAGGAACCTGGGTATACGTTCATTTTTCATCTCACCAAGGGGATGGGCTTGCGCTTCACCATGATGCTGGCTTGGTCGCTCGGCCTGTTTTTAACCGACGGACTTCAATCGTACCTCAAGATCAAACCACCTGCCGATGCATAGAGTAGTGTTTCGGGAAGGGATACGTGGTGCCAGGTACCTCTACCTCTGGTCTCTGATCTCAACCTCTGGAGTCTGGAGCAAACGTTGAAATTGGAGTACGATATATCCTGGATGGCTATTGCTTTAGGGGATACCCGTAAAAAACACCCCCACGAGGAGAATGCTGCCACCCACACACCAAGCCACGCTGCACAGCACAACCCAAGCACGGAGAAGGTGATGCTAGCGCACGCAGGCTATAGTAAAGGCTCTGCGTTTATCGAAAATGTGGAGGCTGTGGAGATAACAATATCGCAGAATGGTGCTGCCGAGGACGAAGAGAATGGTACCTACGACGAGCCAGGCTTTGGACTTGGATTGCCTGGGCTGGCATCGCTTGCTCTGCCCACCGAGGACATGGTAGTGCCCCCTCTCAACTTCGCCATGGTGAGAAACGCTGCAGCATAAAAGAGTCGTGGTGGTGTTACTGCTTTGGCGCTGTTTTTACTGGTTTTCGTTCGAGTTTGCTGAGGCACCCGAGAGGACTGAACTGTTTTTCAAGCACGTTTTATATGATAAACGTACACGTGAACAATGATGAACGTGAACATTTGAATGTTTGAATATCCGAAGAAGATTTTCCTCTTTCTCGATTCGACACTTTCGTACGGCATGCGCACGAGTATTATCATCATGGATCACGGGTATATCGCACGAGTGCTCGTATTGGATGGGAGTCTAAGTAAGGACTTACCTGTTCCGCTGCATCTATCTGCTGTTGTTGCTTTTGTTGTTGTGGTTGTTGTTGTTGTTGTTGTGGTTGTGGTTGTTGTTGTTGTTGTTGTTGTTGTTGTTGTTGTTGTTGTTGTTGTTGTT